>CAOJBK010074630.1:0-35878 GCA_948294925.1 Codiaeum variegatum
TTCATTAGTTGGAACTCTTCAAGCAAACTGCTCCTCTATTATAGGTTAAAACAATTCTAAAGATTTACTCTTTTTCATCCACTTTTGTGAATCCATTAATCCTCAAATTATTTTCTCCATTTAGTCAAAACTAAATCCTTAGTGCTTTTTCAAGTACTAAAGGATTACTTTTGCCATGATCCAGCGATTTCATCCTGGATTGGATATATGTATGTTAGTCATGCTGACAGTATAATTATCCCTCCTTGGAAACTGACATGTTGAACACTTCAACACCCTTCTAAGTGTTAACTTTAGGAGAAACCTATTATTCTGTTTTAATCTATCTCATAGATTTGAATTCTAAGAATATTGGTGACTTCTCCTAAGTCATATGGAGGAAAAATTTAGGATAAATGGCCTTTCACATTTATTAAGCACACTAATGATTTTATCAATTAATAAATGTCATCCATATTTAGTACAAGTAAGGTGAGTTCTCACTAACTCTATTGCACAATAAAGTGAATTAACACTACTACTATTTCATAGTTAAGTGAGCTCCCATTAACCTTCTTGTACATTTAGATTCATTTATCTACTTTGATGGAATCAAACTATTTGATTGCCTCATAAAAAATAACGAATCTTATTTCTTGAAGTTTGTTTAAGACCATGAATGGATCTCTTAAGCATGCACACTTTGGAACTTTCTTTAGGTTCTAAATCATTAGGTTGTTGCATGAAAATGTTCTCCTAATGTCTCCTTTAAGAAAAGCGATATTGACATCTCATGTCAAAATCCATACTCATAGTGCATTGTAGTTTCTAATAAAATTATAATGGATATAAACATAGCTTTGGAAAGTAGGTTACCTAATGGTAAGCACTTTTCCCCATAGCAAAATGTTTCTATTATAAGCTTTGCTATGAACGTTATAAGATCTCTGTATGCGCCAATCTTTGACTTGAAAGTCCTTTTATCTTGTAGGAATCACCCCTTAGGTAGATTTACAAGTTGTCACATTTCCATCTGCACCAATCTCTCACTTTAAATTCCATGTATCCTATGGGAATCACTCCTTAGGTGAATTTACAAGTTTATAGACTTGGTTCGCATGCATGAAATCCATTTAAATTTCATAGACTTTACCATTTTGAAGAATTTATAACTCATATAGTTTCCTAAATTTTAGTAGGATTAACTCTTGATCAACTTCTTCATAAATGAACAACCCTTGTACATTTCTATTAAGAAACCTGTATCTTTATGATAGGTGAGATACACTACTAACCCTTCAAGGTCCTTTTGAGTGGATACATCATCAACTGAAAAAATTATTAATAGGGTTGATCAATTTTACTTGACCATTTTATTGGATCTCTCTAGATGATAGTCATCTTATATTATCTTCCTATCCGTGTTGTTCCCTTGAAGAAAATCTTTCTCAATAAAAAGGACAACCTAGCTAACAACACTTGTTTGCTTAAGTAAGATAAAGATAAAATCCTAAACCTCCTTGAGGATATCTAACAAACCTATCTTTACTAGAATTATTATCCAATTGTCTTGTTTCTTAGCCTTTTAATGTGAGCTAAACCCCCCAAATCTAAATAGACTTAAGACTTGTTATTGTACCATATCTCATATGGATTTATTAGAAACATATTAGGATGAAATTTTATTATGGATGTTGCGAGCTACCTCACTTGCTAATCTCAATAAAGAGATTAGTAATATTCATAGTTCATTAAATGTACCTTCTCTCATAGGGTACAATCTTTTTTAGACATACCATTTGGATATGGCATTTCAAAAGGGATATTTAATATTATGCCATTTGTCTTTTAGAAGTTTCCAAACTCCGTTCTAAAGGATTTACACCCTCGATGTAATCGATGGTTTCAATATCTTTAGATGTTTATTTTTCAACTTCATTCATGAATCATTTAAACTCTTCAAACAAAGCATGTTTATATTTCATCAAATAAATATACTCTAATCTTTAAAGATCATATGTAAATGAGATGAAACATAGTTCATCAAATAAACATACTCTAATCTTAAAAGATCATCTGTAAATAAGATGAAGCATAGATAACCTCCTCAATCCATTTCTCTAAATAGATCACATACATCTCATGTATAAATTCAAAAATTTATTTAGCTCTTCCACTTTATCTAACAAAGGATGATCTAGTCATTTTTGCCTTTGATGCAAGATTCATAAGTTAGAGTAGGTTCACTTCCTTTTGTCTAGGACTTCCATGTTCTCCAACCTTAGAATCTTTATCTTTGGCTAAATGACCTAGTCTAAGAGGCTAAATTAATTTCCAAATTAGGATTAGGTTTTAACCATGGCATTAATATTACATAATCTTGGGGTTGTTTTGTTGTTCCATTATCTCATAATAGAAACAATTAAGTATGACCCATGTTAATAACTCTATTTCTATAATAGAGACATATTCCTTAAAGTCTGAGTTCAGAACTCATACTAGTCAAGAAATAATATTTTAATTACATTAGGTGCATACAAAATGTTTTCAACAACACTTGATATCTCATATTAATTGGGTTTAATCCAAATGCCTTTGAAACAACACTTGTCCCAATAATTGAATTAATTCCCTTTCTCTCCAAACTTTATAGTAATGAACTATATGGCATATTAGAAGTAGAACAATTGAAAATTATCCCTTTTTCAAATTCCATTAATCTCTTACTCTTGCTATTGTCCTTAAGGTATTTTAAATACCTTTGACAACATACCTTTAATATCCAAAGCAATGGAAACATTTTCCTTTGCTATGTGAGAAGCTTCCTATGTGGATTTCTTTATCCATACTTATCCCATAAGTTGGGAAGAAATTAAAGGTTCCCAACCAATCCACATATTTTGGCCCTATGAATTTTATTCATTAGTCATGCTTATTTAGTGGACGGAATTTGTTCATGTTATCAGATTAATCACATAAAATAATAAGATCATTTTATTTTATGTGAAATGTAAATCTACTATTTGATTTGGTCTTATTACTCCCACTAACTTGGTGAATCCTATATTTCCAAAATAGGAAATAAAGATTCCATTGGGGTGAATCTCTAGTGGGTTGATTGAAATCTTACAAGGTGAACGACTCTTGTTCATCAATCTGCAAGCTATACAATGTCTTTCTAAGGATTTATTTCTTGTAAGTGAATAACTTTTATTCATCCCATCTCATGTGAGATTCAATCTATTGGCTTATAATGCTTCTAACCTTTGATACGCACTGTCATTTTTAGCCTTTCACATTAGTTAAGTCAAATCCAATGGACCAATGAGTATGGCGATTAAGACATTTTATAACTCAGGTATGCATTGTCATTCTTGCATTACAATGTATCTCATACTGACAACATCTCATGCTATACAATAAATTTAAGAAAACAAGCTTAGAAACATGTTTCTAAGATTCATTGCTCCAATGGAGAGCCATGACTTAATATTTAACTTTGGAAGATTTTTAGGCCTTATTAATTAGGTCTCACTTTGCACATTATCCATTTTACATACATTTCATGCATCATACATATATCTCATATACATATCAATAAAATGGACAATAATACACATAGGCATGATCATGGACTTAAGGTCTCAATTCCCAGCCACAAGGAATGAGTAAGGGTTTAAGGTTATCAAATTACCAGCATTCTAGGATTACTCTAATCTTCGTGCTCCCACTATCCATCTTCATGGGTTGAAAATTCTTTTGCTCTTGCATCTCCACATCTTATGTCTACATCAGTATCCTTGGCATACCAAGACATGATTACAAAGAAAAAATTGTCCACAGGCTCAATGAATTTGAAAAAACCCTAAACCAGTAATTAACACTTAATTACAATGCCTTATATAATAAAATAATATTACATGCCTCACAATGTCAATTGTTAAGTTAAAAGTCCATGATCACCCATCCATGCCATTACAAGCACATAACAATAATATATAACTCTTATACATTAGGTATGTGTTTAGGTACTTCCAAAACTTGAATATCTCATATTCATTTCTTTGAAGTCTAAATATGCTTATTAGAGACATAGGACAATGGCCAAATAGCATCCCAAACTATTTAAGATAAGTAACTTTGGATTAAAATATTAAACTTCAAAATCTCAAATACTATGTCATCACGTGAGTGAGTATTGGCCGTGATGTGCAATTTTCCAAAATCAAGACTTTTATGTACTAGTCACGGGTGTGATGACCCTCACGGGTAATCATCATGGCCATGAACATTGGTCATGACCTCATAAGAGCTCACTGCTAACAATACAGGACTTCCATTTCTAGTCACGGGCAATCATCATGGGTGTGAGGATTGCCTGTGAGGGTCTCTTAGGCAAACTTCACAGGCATGAAAAAAGGTCGTGACTGAAGAAAATGCCTTATGCCAAGGTATATAACCTTCCATTCATGTCACGGGTAATTCTCATGGGTGTGAACATTGGTCGTGATTGAACTGGCAGTACCTAATTTTTGCTTCACGGGTAATAGTCACCCCTGTGAACATTGCCCGTGCTAGCCAAAAATTGCACTTTTTGACATTTTTGCCTCTAACAAACATGCCAACACAACCATGGTTTTACACTACAAAATTGGTGGCTTTGATACCACTTGAAGGAGATGTCACAGAGTCGCGGAACGGAAGTAAAAGAGGAAAGATGAGTCCGAGAAAGGATTCAAATTCTGACTTTCAAAAATTTTTTGAAAAACTAAATTTTTCTAAAACCCTTTTAAAAAAATTAGGTTAGGCAATTTTTCAAACTTTTCCCTAACTTAGGGTTTGAGTAAAATATTTTGTCAAAACTCCTTTAACAAAATCATTATAGATTTTTAAACACTTTGAAAATCAATTCTATGTCAAAAATCTTTTAACATAGAAGGTTTAGTCATTTATCAAACTCTTTGATAAATGCCTAAACCTAAGTTTGGACCCATAACACCAACCATGAATTTATCACCAATTGTATGTAAAACACAAGTTAAACAAAGAAAGATTTGAAGTAAGTATACCTCCCACCCTCTTTCTTTAAACTCCTCAAGTGCGAGGTCTCTATCTTGAAACATACCTAGCTTTTCCCAAAAGCTTGTTCTCCAATTTTATTTAAGAAGCTTGAATCTTCTCTGTTTAGTTACCCAAATGTTTGATCCTTGCTCCTTTACTTGAGAACTTGAGACTTAATGATTGGCTTTGTACTTGAATACTTCTCACACTCCTTTCTCAAAGGTTAATTGAATAAGAGTTTATGTTTGAAGAACTCTTCTTCAAAATAAACTTTCTCTCTTAATTAAGTGTAAATTTGAAGCTTTCTCTCTCTAACTCTTAAAGAGCTTCTCTCTGTAGCCCAAGAAAGAAGATGATGAATAGTTCCACCATCTCTTCTGTGTGTTGAAAGGAGTGAGTGTGTTAGGTAAAAAGATGATAACATCCCTATTTATACCCATACTTCTCTAACAACTTTTCCTTAAATTAAGGAAACATGTTGGAAAAATATGGTTACTTATTCTAGTTGGTATTTGACTAGTCAATTAGTTAACTAGATTAAGCATATAATTAGTAGGAATCATCTTTAAACCTTAATTAACCACATATAATATGGATTAAGCTAACATCTCATATTAAACTTAATTATTTTATTTATTTTTCCAAAACCATTTCAATTAGTGATGCCCTTTTGTATCTCATACAAACTATGACATAATTGAAATTAATCCTTTTCTGAATTAAACATTAAGACATGTAAGAATCTTTGTAAATTTCATTACATGCTTAATTCAATCATCATTAATAATTAATTAAACTCTTTAATTAATCATTAATGTGATTCATACAAGCTAATGGGAATTACTATATGGTATGTGACTTACTAGGTTCATGTTCTAATTAGTAATGGGATAAAGAAAAGTCTTTTCATTCCACTACATGTGTTAACCTAATTACACACTTAGCCCCATAAGTCTTGGGTGACGTCTAGCATAACATGTCACGACTACCTAATTAGAAAATGAATGTCGGTGATTATATTCTTGACATTATATGGACCTCTCGATCATAATTACCATTCATTCAAATTCCTTCCTGACGAATTCCCAATCTTAGCTAGGGTTATGGAATAGTTAAACCCTATATGCTAGATCTTATAACCTCTATCTGGTGTGAGTTCTCGATAAATCTGGTTCCTACTAGAAACTCTTTTTAGTGAACCTTATCCACTCTGGCTAGAGATTTACATATCAAGAACAACCAGAAGTATAGGATTCCTTCCTTGGTAACCCAAGTTAACAAATCCTTTCTTGGTTAAACACTTATCCCAACATACCACTGATTATGGCCACCACATGCCATATATCAATACATGATTAACATTGGTATGTAAGCAATAACAAACCATAGCCACTAATATGCTAGATAACATGTCACCTCAAGTATAAGAACTATATGCACAATCATGATCTAGATAATGCGATATTGACTAGTTGGTAACGATCCATGTATCCATCATCTAATGTCACAGTTCAACTTACTCATACCATGAGTATGCTCATGTGTTATCATGTCATCACATGTATGTAGCATGAGACTCACTACCTCTATACCAATACATATCTCATACTTATCATGGATGACAATAGAGGTGATGTTCTTTTGGATTAATGATGTCCCTACCAATAATCCTATGACCATGAACAACCTTTAAAGCATCTATATAAAGGGTAATCTATCACTCATATTCTCAAACTCTTTGAGAATAGATTCCCTAGAGAATAATTAAGGAACATTTATACATTCGATATAAAGAATGTTTTCATTTAAAGAACATATATACTAAAGCTAGTTAGGTTTTCGTTTATATTCACATACTGATTTTTTATACTAAAATCTTTTGTTTCATTCCAAGCTGATTTTTTTGGAAAATCTAAAGTCCCAGACACTATAACCATCTTGGAGATTTAACCCGGTATGTCGACATATCCTTTATCTGGCTTCTCATTTGTTCAGTTTATTCATACTATAGAGAATCTAAAAGAATAACTTGCCTTGGATTTTGATCTTTACAACAGCCCTATGGTCGGGAATATTCTTAAGCACATGGCCTACTTTCTTGGTATGGGCCTAGGCAAAAACTAATAAGGAATTGAGTCTTTCAAAGAATTTAAGATTTCCACTCCTTCCTTAGGCTTGGGCTACGAACCTACTGATGATGAGATTGAAGAAGAGAAGGTTAAAGCTAAAAAGAACTCTGCAATTATAGAACGAGGGGGAGAAGTTGACATCTATCTGAGGCCCTATTTCAAAACACTCAATGGCTATTTTGTTAAAGAGGGAGAAACAATTCCTTATTGTGCTTTCCCTAAGCCATGGATTTACATTGTCACTAGTGTAAGAATTCCTAGATTCGAACTATTTTTTGATGTGAAACTGACTATTAAGGATCACCAGCTCATATATTACTTGGGTGATTACTATGAGGAGAACATGGAAGCAAACCTTTTTAGTGACATAGTTGTTCTCACTAATAAAGAGGAGAAATCTGACCTGTTCACTCTGATGAAGCCTGCAAATAAAAATCTAAAGAACTGGTATTTTGATGAAAGTCCCTTTGAAGATACTGAATCTGAGCTAGAAACTGAATCTGAGTCCAGTTCTAAGTATGAGTCAACATGTCCACTAGGGTTTAACTATGAATATGATGTAACAATTGACCTCTCCCTTATTTCAATTAATAAGACATCCAAATTTTCTTATTATGAGCATGTTTCCTTATTTTCTTCTGTTGTTCCAATTGATGAACCTGACCTCAAACAAATTGAAAAAGAGAATAAAATAAAAGATATAGTTAAAGAGCCCATAAACATTAGTATTCATGACATGCCTAAAAATACATACATTGCATCTGCATGTTCAAACAAACAAGACACCGAGTCTATCATCAAAAGATTTGAAGATTGCTTTGCATGGCAGCCTAGTTACATGACCGGATTAGATCCAAGCATCATCATCCACATGATTCCAAACTATCCTGACTGCAAGCTTGTTAAGCAAAAGCTCAGAGACATGAAGCCTACTTGGTTTATTCTGATCAAGGAGGAGGTATCCAAACAACTCTCTCATAGATTCATTGAGCTGATTAAGTACCCATCCTGGTTGGCTAACATTGTCCATGTACAAAAGAAAGACGACAAAGTTAGAATGTGTGTGGATTATCAAGACTTGAACAAGGCATGCCCTAAGGATGATTTTCCATTACCTTATATAGACCTCCTAGTCAATGCACTAGCTAGTTTGGAGATGGTTTCCTTAATTGACCTAGCCACAGGGTACAATCAGATCCTGGTCCATCCTCCAGATATGGAAAAATAGCTTTTATCTCATAATGGGGTACCTGTTGCTACAAAGTAATGCCATTCGGGTTAAAGAATGCGGGAGTCACTTATCAGAGGATGGCTACTACAATGTTTCATGACTTAATGCATAATGAACTGGAGGTCTTTGTCGATGACATGGTCTTTAAAGGTGCAACCCCTAAACTGCATCTACAAGCGCTAAAAAAGTTCTTCCTTATACTTCGACAGTACAATCTCAAGTTAAATCCTAATAAGTGCATATTTGGAGCCTCATCTCGAGTGTTCCCCGGTTACATGGTAAGTAAAAAAGGCATAGAAGTGGATCCAGCCAAGTATAAAACCATCCTTGACATGCCACCTCCTAAAACCAAAAAGGAGATATGAGGCATCCTTGGCCGCCTTCAATACATCACCCGATTCATTCGTCAACTAGCCGACACCTAATATTTGACTTATTGAAAAATAATTCCTCCAAGAAATGGATAGAGGAGTGTTAGAGAGCCTTTGAATAGATCTAGAATTACCTTCTGAGTCCACCAATCCTTTAGCCTCCTAGGCCTGATCAACCTCTACTGCTCTATTTAACTGTTACTGAAGACGCCATGGGAGCAATGTTGGCTCAGAATTTCCCAGACTCATATAAAGAGAATGCCATCTACTACTTCAGTAAGAGAATGCTAACACACAAACTCAACTGCAAGTACATTGAGAAGCTCTGCCTAGCTCTAGTATGGGTCTATCACAAAATGAGACACTATTTAGAATACATCACACATGTCCTCACTAGTCAAAGTCCTCTCAAATACCTTTTTGAAAAGCCTGTCTTAGACAGTAAGATGTTTAGATGGATGGTCCTTAGAGCCTATAACCTCAAGTACATCGGGAGAAAATCCATTAAAGGCAGTATCATTGTTGATTAATTGGCTACTACCCCAACTGATGATAATTGGGAAGAACATGAATTTCCTAATGAGGTCATACTATTCTTAGAGAATGACTCATAGAAACTATACTTCGATGGAGCTGCAAATAACAAAGGTTATAACACTAGCTTGGTGTTCCTTATGCCTACTGGTGAAAGCTTACCTCTTGCAATCAAACTTGATTTCGAGGTAACCAATAATGAAACAAAATATGAAGCATGTGTGTCTGGGTTAGAATCAGCTCTCCAAATTGGCATCAAAAACTTAAAAGTCTATGGTAACTTCAACTTCATTATCTCATAATCCTTGGGTAAATGGAAAATTATAGAGGAGCGACTAATTCCTTACCATAAGCACCTCGAAGAGTTGTCCAACAAATTTGACACTTTGTCTTTTCACTATCTTCCAAGAACTCAGAACATATTTGTCGATGCACTATCCACTCTTGCATCAATGATAGAAATATGATATGGGTTCGTTATCCATCCTATTTTGATAAGCATCAAACACTAATTGAGATTTTAGTCTCATTGCATGAGCATTCATGTCGATGAGAAACCATGGTATTGGGAAAGCTACATCTATCTCACCAAAGGTAAATATCTTGAAGGTGCCTCTAAATCAGAAAGGAGAACTCTTAGACAACTTGCCAGTGGATACATCCCTAGAGGAGACATTCTTTATAAGAAAATAATGAATGGCATTCATCTTAGATGTGTTTCAGATGAAGAAGACAATAATATCATTAAAGAGATCTATAGAGGAACGGATAGTACTCACATGAACGATTGAGCTTTATCTAGGAAAATCATGAACCAAGGCTATTATTATCAGGGATTGTGCATAATATGCTCGAAGGTGCCCAAAGTGTCAAGAGTATGCAAAGCTCTAGATGTTTCCTTCCTAACCCGTCAATCCAATCTCCACACCTTGGCCTTTTGCTATTTGGGGCATAGATGTCATTGGCAAGATCTCACCAAAGTCATATGCTGGCCATGGATACATCTTAATGGCTATTAACTATTTCACCAAATGGGTTGAAACTGCACCCTATCAGGTTTTGGATTCCAAGAAAGTAGCCAAGTTCATTAAGACCAACATTATTTTGAGATATGGTGTTCCTCAATAGATCATTTCTGACAACGGCTCCCACTTCCAGAAAGAGGTAGTCACTCTCTTAACAAAGGAAAAATTCGAACATCATAGGTCTTACCTCAATAGACCTCAGACAAATGGCATAGTTGAAGCTGCTAATAAAGCATTGAAGAAAATGTTACAGAAAATTATCAGTAATCATAGAGGATGGCACCTACATTTGCCAAGTGCCATCCTTGGGTACAGAACTACATATAAGTTAGCTACACCATATTCTGTAGTCTACGGAATGGAAGAAGTCCTCCCCATATAATTGGAAATTCAGAGAACTAGAGTTCTCTGAGAAGCTCAAATCTCCAAACTTGATTTGCAATAGGCCTATTATGACCAACTCAACGTGATTGGTGAGAAGAGGATGGAAGCACTCCACCACACTCAGAATTATCAAATCATATAGCAAAACACTTTAAAAAATGGGTCCAATGTCGCAACCTTCAGGAAGGTAACTTAGTTCTCAAAGAGATAAAACAAGTTGTACAAGATCCTTGAGGGAAATTAAGGCCTCCTTGGAGTGCACCATACATCATCGAGAAAATCATGTCTAGCAGAGGCATCATCTTGATGGACCTCGACAACATTGAGTTCAATCATCTCACCAACCTCTATCAACTCAAGAAGTACTTCATATAGTGTTCTTATTATATGAGCATACATTCAGGCATCATTACCAAACAAGAACTACATGGACATGATTCTCCAAATTACCATGTATTCAATTTTCAAATTATCTTTTGTAAGGAGAAACATAGGTAGCCACTACAAGAATAATCCAAATCATTCAATAAAAATCAATGTTTCATTCTCATTCACATTTAGGCTCTTTAACATTGCATGCAAGAGTTAAAAAGAACAAATAAACATAAATAATAATAATAATAAAAAAAAAAGAATGAAACCTACTAAGTTGAAAACTCAAATGAGCGACTTAGGCAAAAATTAGGGTACAGCTTGCTAGACTGAAAACTGAAAAGGCGGTCTAGGCAATAATCAAGGTAGCTCACTAAGTTAAAAATCCAAAAAGGGGAGCTTAGGCAAAAATTAGAGCTTAATAAATAAAACAAAATGTTTATTGAGGTCCTATTCATCTTTTGGAATAGCAAAAACAAAGCATTGAAATAGAAAGAAAATAAAAATCAAATAGAAGTAGTTTTTTTTCTAAAGTCTAGACTAAGATTCAACCCTCAATCTCTGACAGAATAGCAACTAGCTGGGCCTTTTCTTTTGGCCAACAAACTTTAATCCACCATGTGATGTACTTTGCAGATCTGTCATAATCATCACTAGGAATCACCATAGTCCTCAAATAGTCTATGATCCAACAAAAAAGGACAACTCCAGCCACTCTGTCATCCACTGTGGTCGCCCCAAACAAAGGGCCATCTAGGGGCACATCCTGATCATGTCCCATCTGACAAAGGACTCTGGTAGTCTAATACTAACCCACATGATGAAATTTTAGTAGATGCACACATTTGAAACATTAGCTTCTCGGAATAAACCACTTAATGATTTACCAATCAGGCTTTCATAACAGATCAGAAGGACTCAGCTCTAGAATCCAGCGAACCCATTCTCGCTCAAAATCTAGGCGAAATACAACCGTTCTTGTGCGGTACCAAGCAATAGAATATTCTGGTTTATCAGATCTAGGAACGATCCTAAGGTGATCCCTCAGCTAAATCTGAAAGGTAAAATAACATAAATCAGAAAACTCTTAAGACATGCTAAGATAGAAAAGCATAAAAAGGATTTAAATACCTAGAGCAAAAGTGGACTAATAGTCCAAGGTTCTCTGGAGAAATAGAAATGGTTGAGGCTCAGCAGTGTCTTAGCCAAAATCAACCTCACAATCGACTTACCTTCACCCATTTAGAGTATCAACTCATCTATCTTTACATCCCGAAACCTACTGGGCCCATAAATATATTACTCATAGTTTGTGTGAAAGCATAGGCTCTTTGCCTTCAAGCCATCCAAATAGAGTTATCCTTTGATTCCTTATAAAACATAAAGGCCAACGCAGACAGATCAACCAAATCGTCTTTCAGTAAGCCTGAAGTAGCCTTTGTGCTCAAATCCAATAGTTTCTTGAATGAGTTAAAATAGCCTACCCACTCAACTTGAATATACAAAATAGCCTCGCGATTCGTACCCAACAGAAATGAAAACTCTTCAAAAGTAAGACACATCTCGTCCATACTAGCCACAAAATGAAACACTTGATCAACGGGGTCCCAAAACCGTGCACAGACGTTCAAAAAATCCCAATCAATTTTCACACCCCTAAGAGTCGATAAAGTAGACATAGTGTATCTTCCGAGGTTGATCCTTAGCACTTTGGTCAACTTCTGATACCATCCATACATCACATGGCTGAAAAAGGGCTCCATGTTCGAAAAAAGGAAAGGAATCAGACGTTTTTTGAAAAAAAAAATTAAATTTCCCTAGTGATTTTCTAAGTTAGGAGTCATTCTCTTACGGATATTTATAGTGGCATGCAAAACGAGACAAAATAGTTGTGTTTGGAAAGATGGGCACGCAAAATGAGGCAAAATGCACTCGTTAAAGCCAAAACGCATGTGTTTTGGCCATTACGCATGCGTAAAGGCATTAACACATCCGTAAAGCCACTTACGTATGCGTAATGGATCACACACATGCATTTTCCAAGTGGCATATTGCAATTCGTCCCCTAGAAATGATCTGTTTCGATTTAATCCAATTCCATTTTTTGCCCAATTTTCAACACGAAATATTTTTCATTCTCAAAAATAAAAAAATCACAAAAAACAAATTGTATTTTAAAAATTTTCATAAAATTCAAAATTAGTTCTAAAAAAAATAAACAGAAGCTGTTTTTATAAAAGCCCACGAGTTGGGGACCGAATACAACCAAAAAAATCATGACATGTCATGCATAAAGGCATCAATGATCGTCCTCAGAATTAATGCTGCATCCTCCTCTTCCACCCTGGACCGGTGCTTCATGTTGTTTAACATACTGCTACTCCCGTCGGCTCTCTTTCAGACTCATGGCAGATAGAGTGGTGCTCAAACTGAAAGCACAACTCTGAAAGTTATCTACACTTTAGCCACAAGAAAAACTAGGGACATATAAGAAACAAACACAAATTAGAAGTTGTCTGAAAAATAAAACATAAATCAACATGCAAGTTAGAAACATACCGTCACTGGGAGATGATCAAAGTCTACCCTCTAAGCTCTTGGAAAATAATTGTGACCAATGTAATGCACCTGGTTGAAACCTGCCGCATCAGTATAAGATGCATGATCAGAAGTCTTCGACATAGAGTGCCAAGAATGGCTGGAACTAACTAACATGTGGGATGTCAAAGCTCCCATTCCAGATGAACTAGAAATCTAATAGGGCATGACTGGATGCATAATCCCACCCCGAGACCTCCGTCTAGCAGGAGCACAAACTCCTTTTGGAATAAAAACATAATCAGTACGAAATAGGGGCATCCTAACCATTAGCCTAGCTTCCTAAAACTCGGGATATAAAGCATTAACCAATAAGTAATCCTCAGAAGATCTACCAACCTACTAATAGTTTAGAAAATCAACAGATAACTCCTTTCTCATCTCTAAAGGAGGATCAGTAGGCACTATCCCATCACCACCCGACTAGGCCATGACACGCTCTCTAAGGAAGAACTCCATCAGCATAGTCGACCTAAGCAAAATCTGCCTTTGTGTGGCAGTAACACCTACAACATCTTGATTAGACTGCTCAATAATAATCATCCAAAAAGGTTGGCATACAACCTGAAATCATCAAAAGCATTAAATAAAAAATCTACTAAAGGCATAAATTAAGTTATTTCAGATAGTACCTGAGTCGTTGTTGCTAGAATTCTACGGTAATCAGAAAGCATGAAAGTCTCCTACCCATGGAGCCAAGACTCTCTACATCACATCCTCTCGAACAAAAAAGGAAGTAAATCCCATAGCCCTACCTTAGGGGCAAGCTCACCAAAATGCACAAAGGCCCACAACTATAAAAGGAAACAAATAGTTTCACAAAAATCAATAAAGTTTAGAATCAATAAAATGAAAGGAAATACTAACCTCCCAGACAATCATAGTTGAAGGGATGCCGGTGGTACACACATAGATAAGATGCCCATGCCTCTGTATTCTACAGCTAGACAAGTGCCAGCTCAGTCATACTCGTCCAAATCTCTCAAGTTCACCAGTGAATCCAGAATCTTCAGGTCAACATAACCCGCATCATTGTACAAAAAATGGTCTATAGGATGATCAATAAACAGACTCAAGCACACTGATCAATAATATAATTATCAATCCCCTGGGCTATCCGATCAAGTATGTTTAGTAAGACAATCCTCCGAACCTGTCCCTGGCCATCACTAGGCAAATGCTCTCCCAGCAAAGTCCCTAACTCATGGTGGTGTCTCACCCTCGTATCAAAAACTATAGTGCAGTGTCTGAACTGCATGCCGGTTAAGCAAGACCACTCAAAGGGGGTCACAGTCATCTCCCTTACAGACAAATGAAATGTGTTGGTAGTCGTCCACCACCTCTTAGCAAGGGCAAAAATCAGAGCCCGATTAGGAGTACACCTTATGTCTAGGTGCAGCCAACTAGTCAGGTTAGCAGGAGTTACCCACTTTGCAACCTTAGGATAGGCATTCGGGAAATTGATCTCCTTACTCAGGCGAGACCGACCAACTCTCTAGCTAAACTAGCCATCCTACAGGTAAGCATTCTGTCCTTCTTATTTTCAATTCCTCTTATTTCTAACTCTATTTTGTTTTGTAAAAATAAAATACAAAAAAAAAGGACACAAAAAAATAAAGAGCGATAGAAAATATATAGTATGGGAAAACCAAGACAACTGGCATGTGCCTACTGGTACGCTAGCAGATCCGAATTGGTAGGCATAAGCGACTGAGCTCTGACCATCATCAAATGATCGGTATGATCCCAGTCTGATAAAGGTACTGCTTTAGAATCATACAGCCCAGCAAATTCAGGTATATCTCTAAGCAATTCGTTCATAGATAAACTATATTTTCGATTATTCACCGAGTTGTTAAGTGATGAAGAGCCGAAGGCTAGAATCGCCTTTCCTCCTAAAGACGCACTCAGCAATCCAAATAGATCTTCCTCCTCCTCTTTGATAATCAGAATTGGTAACATCCAAAAGCCTTTTGTTCAAATCAGAAAGGATGAAGAAGAGAATTTTCAGAGAATTTGAAAGTTGTTATGGTTGGAAATGAAATTCCAAGTCCTATTTTTAGGCAAAGCTATCAACTACTGTATTAAATGCATTCATACTTAGCAGTCATGTCCTCACAAGCACGACTGCTAAGGGGGCAGTTGTGAATCCTCATTTTGATGCCATTACATATGACCCATTAATACGAGTCTAACGGATATGATTAGGCCCAAATTAGACTTTTAACAAATCTAAAAAACCTTAAAATTGAATTAGAGTGAACCAAACAGACCTAAAAAATTGGGCCCGGGAAAACCCAGGTCCAAAATGACAGGCCACATGCATAAATGACTTGACGTAAGCATAAATGACACTATGTATGAGTTTAGGCCATTAAACATGCCTAAAGCCCATTACGCATGCGGAATGGCCCACGTACATGCATAATGTGTGGCAGTTTTTATGGTTTTTTAGCACGATTTCCTATAAATTCAACCCTTCAGAACAGACCCAAGTTATGACCTTTTTATTAACTTTTTCTAGCTCTTAGACAAGATTTACAAACACTCACAAGACATCCTTTTATGCTATTTTGCTATATTTCGAGCCTCCTAAACACGATCTATTGATCACAGACACTCTGATTTTAGACATTACAGATAGTCCATTCAATCATCATTTAATCCAGTCCAGTCTAACATAGTTTAGACACTCAATCAATACTCTTCAAACACAACAGAGACCCGTTCCGGCTTTGTCAAACTATCAGACCCTTCGGTTTCGAAACCACACAAAAAGGTAAACACAGTACAATATAGTTCTTACTTCCAATCAAACTACTACTTTAAGCCCTATTAATTTAAACTTAAGGCATTTTAATAGAACACATTTTAAAACCCTTTAACACCAATTTAAGGAAATTTTATGGAACATTCATTTTCATAATTAAAATCAATCAAACCCTAAAATCTATTTAGGTACAACACACACTCAAATTCAATTTTCATTAATCAAGTTCAAAATTGGTTAATAACTTATACGGTTAATTATTTTTATACATCTAAAATCAATTAGCTACTTAACCAATAAACCACCCCATTGTTATAAGAACAACCCTCGCCCTTCGCGAGAAGGGAGAATGGCATGGGGTTTGACGGCAAGCCTTTCACGGCTTCAGCTACAAACCTTTTTTCTTTTATTGTTATTTTTATTATTATTTGCTTTATTGTTGCGTTGTTTCATTATTTGCCAATTCAATTTCGTTCATTATATCATTTATTCCATATTGTTATTTCTATTTGATGTATGGCTTAGGGGAATATGTGTTCCTCCCAGATCATAAGGCTAGAGGGTAGATCCCCTATTTCAATGGTTTTGTTTGTATTAATTTTTATTACTTTATTAGGGGTGATGTGCCTTCCCTACCTCTAACAAATCACTTATATTTTATGCTTGATGGATTTCATTTGCATACATGTATGTTCATGCATTCATTTGATAATCTTGCTCATGCATACACAAAAATCCAATTTTGACTGAACTTGCATGATTTTTTGAACCAAAACTTTGTGTTAATTAAAATGGCAAAAAAAACTATTTTTATTAAAGTGTTTTCAGATCACGAACCCCCGAACCCCCTTTGGTTCCAAAAGGAACAACTTTTCCAATTAGGTAGAAAACTGACATTTCTCTAAAATGGAGTTAAATTCAAAAGGTTTCTTAATCACCTCAAAATAAAATAGATTTTTCTCAAAGGTTAAGTGGCAACTCTACATAAATTTACACATGAGGTGCACTCCAACGAACACATATGGATGCAGCAATGTTGGAATCTGATCCATAATTTGCGATGCCTCAAAACCACAATCCGAAAGGTTTCTTCTGAGCCTTGCAAAAGGTCCACAACCATGGTTTTCAGAGAAAATCTCGTGGGCCATTCGGTCGGGGCTTCACTCAAATACATAATCAAATTATCATTTCCTCTTTAAGCATCCTTTAGTTTTTTTTCCCAAGTAGCATATATGAATATTATTATATTACTTAAATTATATTTTCAATATAAAGGAGACTTATATATATATATAGAATTAGGATGAAATAAGTACTTAGTACTTTTAAATCAAATTTAATCATTCATTTATTTGATCTAATGGTTAAAAAAATAAATTAAAAAATGAAAAAAAAAAGGTGTATAATAGACTTCATTAATAACATTCTTTCGATTTCAATTAAAATAAAGAATAAATTTGTCTTCTTGTATTATATTTATGGACATTAAGGTCTTTGACCTTCTTTCTTTCTCTTTCTCCAGTCACGCACTACAAGCACTTAAAAATTAATAAGCAAATCGCTCACCGTCAACCATTTCTATCTATTCCAATGACAAAGTAGCTTCACAAATGGAATGCTAGAGACTATTGTCATGATTTTTCTTCCTTACAGGTGTAATTATGATGGTTGCTTAGTGATAGGGGTTGAGTTGCCCTAAGGTTGGAATGTGAGTCTCCTGGTAGAATTGAGCTAACTTGCACACATAGAATGGTTATGAGTGGCTGGACGGGTGTCCGGTGTAAACCCTCCAATACTTAAGTCAGTCAAATTGTAAAACGTGGAAAAAAAGCTTTCTAAGTAGGAATGTGAAAGTTACCTTGTATGAGGTGCTCCAAAGGTATTTATAAGGAATAAGTCATTGTAGCTGAGATAGGTGTCAGTGTTGAGTCGGTGGGAAAGTACCAATGATATGACTGTAATGTGACTTGGGGTTGGTGTATGATAGAGAAAGGTGTCCACATCAAGGTCCTATACACTGAAGGTGGGGATAGTTGAACTAGGGAGGGTTCGGGGGTTCAGGTCTATAGTTAGCACAGAGCTTGTTCTGGTTGACCCCAAACTTCTATAATAGGAACCCATATCACTTAGACTCATAAAGTGTATTAGCCCAACACAATCATCATTTTCCTCTTAGCTTTCTTCATTAGATACTTAATGGTAAGTAGCTAATATAACAACATTTATGTATTTAATTATGTGGCCAATTGGGTATTTCATAATCTTTTCATAAAGAATCCTTTAGCTCATTAAACTCTATGTTACATCATTTTTTTATTATATTTGTTATTTAAATTTTGTGAATGTTATTATTACGATCACAAAACTTGATTTTTATTTATTCAATGGTTGTATTTGATAATTGGTTATACTTTATGGTCTATTTCTATCAAAATCTTATAAAATATGGTCATTTCTTTTTTTTTTAACAACTAAAATCCAACATTCAACAAATTGAAAACTAAATTTTAAATAATTGAAGCCAAACTTTTAACAAATCGAAATCAAACTTCTAAGAAATTGAAATCAAACTTTTATGAAACTGAAAATCAAACTTTTAACAATTGAAATAAAAAATTTAACAGTCTGAAATCAAAATTTTAAGAAATTGAAACCAAACATTTATGAAACTGAAACTAAACTCTTAAAAAACTTAAAAGTTTAGTTTCATCTTTATAAAAAGTTTGGTTTTAGTTTCTTAAAACTTTGATTTCAATTTGTTATAAGTCTAATTTTAGTTTGCTAAAATTTTATTTTTGGTTGTTAAAAGTTTGGTTTCATAAAAAAAAAAGATTAGTTCTAGTATTAAAAAGTTTGGTTTCAAAAAATTCGGTAAATAGTTTGAAATTGTAATTTTGAAACACCACAAACTTTATCTCTCATTAAAATTCTCCCACCAAAAACTCACCAGAAAAATAAAATCGATCACTCTAGCTAGAAAAACTTAATTTTTACAAGCTTTAAATCATAGAAGTTGAAGCCCATAAAAATCGCATTGGAAAATCGGAGATCCCAAAAGTTAATTGTAGAAGCTTCTGATGAAATTAATGAAGCTTAATTATCACAAACTAATTGCAGAAGCTTGAACGAGGTAGTAAAAAAAAAAGAAGATCAATGAGAAGAATATTTTGCATAAGCTGGTTTCTTTTTTTCTTTAAAAAAAATGAGAGATGGAGTTTTTTTTTTACATCCATGAGAGTTTTAATTGGGTTTAATCTGAGCCATATATGAATTCTTAAAATTAAAGATCTTATAGGTCTCATTCATCTCTTAATTCTCATTTTAATGGATTCTTATTGGATTCCAACCCTATATATATATATTGCATATAAAATCTCAGACTTGTCGGCGTGCCATAGAAGAAGTTCTGAAATGTAAATAACTTGATTTCTATTAAAATGAAAGCGGATTCCCAAACATGTTTACCATAATTTTTTAGGATTTCACTGAGTTTTGATTGCAAATTGAAGATTAAATTTAGAATTTAAAATTGCAAGCATGTTTTATTAATTTGTTAAAATTTGGTAATTATGGTAAACTAAACAATACTGAGAAAAGCTTAAATTTGATGAATACAATAAAGAAAAAGATTGCTTGAGGCAATGGTAAAATTTAAAATTAAAGTTGTGAATTTGAGTCAAAAATAAGCTTGAGTTGATTGTTTGATTTGTTGATTGATAAGTTGTTGTTGATTGTGTTGATAAATGGTTGTGTGTCAATTCTATGTCTACTGATGCCTTTTATACCACTTGCAGCTTTCGAGGAAGACATAAATGTTCAGTTACAGACATTACATTGCTTTTTCCCTAAGAATTTGTATCTAGAATTCTCCAAAGTTGATCAGATGCTAACTCATCTCTTAGGCCATTGATTGGGCTTAATAATTATTTGGGCTATTAAACCCAACAAATAAATTATTTTGGGCCAACAATTATTTAATTTAATTAATTTATGTTTCATATCCCAAAATTTCATTTTAAGGACAAATAATGCCCCTCAAATGTTGTAAGCTTGACCCAAAACTTATAACATGTATAATTTGTGGAATAGAATCCCAAAGCCTCATTTTTTTCCAATAGTGAGACCTAATGTTGCCTATGGCCCAAATCACTAAGAAATTATGACTTGTGATGATAAACAAATCAACAAAGATTGGGAATGTACTCACCAATCCCATTTGAATCAAGAGGAACGTTTAAAAGAACAAACTTTGAGGGCTTCAAAATTTTATTCCCCAAGTTCTTCAAATAAAACTACTGTTAAACCCTCCTCTAAAAATAATTTTCAGGCACTAGTTTAAATTCAACAATCAAATCCTCAACAAATCTGGATTCCCAAAAAGGAAATCTAATTAATTCTCCCAATCCCCTAAATACTTCCATTTTCAAAAATAAAAAACACTCATTTCCTAAAACAAATTCAATATTTTACCTTTTTGGCTTAAAATTACCCAAAAAAAATATTTTTTCTCATTCTCCTCTCAAAACTCATTGGAAAATACTAATCAGAGGGGCCTCACCACTACCGCAGACCACCATGGATGGAACAGCAGCAACAGCTGGAATCGCCACCACCGTCGCTCGCTTCATGAGAAGAACTATAGTAGCAATGCTTGGGGACAACGCATGAAGCACCAGAGGCACGACCCAATGGGTATGACACTTGCCCTAAGCTGCTTGGACCTCTGCCCTTATCCCTCTTGCGAACATCGTCGGCATCCCCGACTCAACCACTGGTTGCCACTCAACCGTGCCAGTAGGAGTAGTAGCTAGTAGAAGAGGTAGTCGTGTTTGTA
Organism: Codiaeum variegatum; assembly: GCA_948294925.1. NCBI lineage: Eukaryota > Viridiplantae > Streptophyta > Magnoliopsida > Malpighiales > Euphorbiaceae > Codiaeum > Codiaeum variegatum. The sequence continues at coordinate 21,289 of CAOJBK010074630.1, forward strand.
TAACTGCATCACTGGGGAGTAGACCAGACCTACCTAGTGGGTTCCTAGTTCCCTCACATTCAACATCGCTCGACACCGCTGCTCCACCTCGGACACAGCTTGACCACTGGAGTAGGAACCATAACTAGAGGGAGCAGCGATCAATGCACAGCAACACACAATTGCCAGGGAAGGTTCCCCAGTTCACACTTCCAACACTAATTCTTTAATCTTGTTCCTTTGATCCAAAAATAACAATAGAAACTTCTCACAAAGATATTCCGTGAGATCAAAAGGTAACTTTAATTTCTTGTTGAAATTCTTGAAATTTTTTGAACTATTGTTCCAGGGGAAGTTGTTGAAATTGTTGAGGAAATTACTTGAATTTGATGCTTTCTGTTGAATTTTCCTCGGGGAATATTTGAATTTTAGCAATTGATGCTAAAATGAGCTTGAAAACTTTGATTTCCTTATAGAAATTTGCCTTGAATTGCTGTACTGTGATATTATCTTTCTTGATTTTCTCAGTAAATTTGTTATTCTATATTTTTTATGTTGCTTGAATTTTTACTGAGGCACAAGCAAATTTTAGCAATTTGATGCAAAAATTAACTTAAATAGCTTAATTTCCCTAGGAAAAATGAATTGAACTAATTGAGTAGAAAATTTGAGTTCCTTAGGACATTGGCAGTACTGTTTATTATCTGAATTTTCTAAGTTCATTTTTTCTTTGATGCTTGTTAATTTTTTGCTGATAATTTGATAGAAATAGTTGAAATGAACTTGAATGAACAAGTTTCCATAAGAAAATTCTTTTAAATCTCAATTTTTGTGCCTGAGGAAATTTTTGTAATTTGAACTGTTATTAATGCCTCCTCAGGTCAAAATGTCAGTTTCTCAAAATTTCTTTCTAATGGAATGATTTAAATATTATGAATTAATAGCTCCATAACCAATTCCCCAGATAATTTTCACTTTTGACAATTAAACCATAGTAGCTGCACATAACCATGCCATACTTTATGCAGCTTCAGCATGTGGTCAATATAACCACAAACACACTAAATTATCCTGATGCATTTTAGGTTTATGTGACAAACATTAACTGATATGAATGTTCCTCAGGAAAACTTAGCATGATTTGCCACATTTGATTCATCCATGCACTTTGCTATAAACTAGTAGTTGAATTGAAACCACAGTGCATTAAAATTTGAAATTCTGACCTGATCCACTTCTTAATTTTCAGGAAATATGAGTTCTAAGGGTGCTAACAGCTCCAAGGTCAAGGAAAACGTCCATTCGGTAAGTTTTCAACTTTGAAATTCAGATTTCTAGCTTAAGGTTATGATGTTAACTCATATGTCTCTGTGAACAGGTGACTTCACTATCTCCCCCACCTCCTGTTGCACCTTCTGATGAACTACTCGACAAATTTGAGGCAAATTCATATTATTTCAAGAAAGACTTTACCCATTCTTGCTATTAATATGCTCATATTCATTTCCCATAAGAAGCAAAAAAAAAAAAAAATTGTGAAGGGCACCATGATTGAGAAATGTCCTATCTTTCTTGACATCAGGCAAGTACTTTTGATTGTTTTCAATTTACTTCCTTAGAAATTTCTCTTTAATAACTCCTAAATTCTCCATTTCTTAGGGGCTTTTAATACTATAGTAGAGACAATGAAGTAATAGAACTGACCCCTTCTTCAACTAAGTCACTTGCCATTACAGATCCTTCTCTCCCCTACCTTGGGATCCTAGACGAGATGATATATATGTCCAAAGTACAGGCCCTCGATGCTAAGAAATCATGAAAAAACTGAATACCAATTAGATAAAGTGGATTCATCAGTTGAGCGGATCCTTTCCCACAAAATGGGATCGGTTAGGTATTTCTCAATTCATTGAGTTGACCAGTCGAGAGGTAGTCTTTATGCCCAAGATTCTTACTACAGCTCTGAGTTTTTAGGCATAAAGTAGTAACACATTTATCTTTCCATTTGGCCATATGATCATTACCATGCTTGATGTTTTTTCCATCACTGGGTTACCTATTCTAGGGAGAGATATAATATGTTTGGTTGATGACAGGCGGTTCCCTAATGTACCGTTTAATTCTAGAAGTTTTGATTCATATAATAGTGCTATATTGACTTATGTCAATAGAGAAGAGGCTCCAGACTCTGAAGAGCATGTAGCTTTTCTTATCCAACCAAAAGGAGTTTGTTCAAGGACTGAAGAAACAATAGAAGGAAGCAATAGAAAGCAAGAAGAAATACAAAAAGGCCTAGGAATAACTCAAGGGATATGATCTTGATTCCATTTGATTCATGTTATCTTTTATTTACTGCAACCCTTCTTTTACCTTTCATGTTATCTTTAATGTTATCCCTTAATTCATATTTATGTTGGATCGTTGAACTTGAATTTGCTGGGGAACTTTGAATTATTCTAACTGTGAATAGGTTTTGATGAAGGCCTTTTAGGCCTAGGGAATATGAATTAAAGGCATTATTGCCTTCTGTGAATTGTTGATTTTCACCGAACACTTTCATACAACAACACCACAACCATGCATTTGCATATGGGAAATACCAAAAATCAGCATAGATTCTGTCAATTTACTAAAAATTTAACAGAAATGCTGTCGAAATTTTATTAAAAATCACAACTTTATTTTTATTTTGTTCTGAGAAAAATAAAATAAATACTATTCAAATATGAAATAAACTTCATTTATTTTTTAACATGCCAGTATGAATTGGCATTTATTTTGGCCAAGACGCCATTACTGCTCTTTTGTTACTGACCTTTCCCACATAGTGAGAAAGTATTTTTTTTTCAAGTAATTTTTGTTGATGAACCTTTTAGGTGGCTCTCCATCCAAACTTTCCAACCAATATGAGTTGCCATCCAATGCTTGGTGCACTCTAAATGGTCCCTCCTAGTAGGGAAACCACTTTCAGAACTCTCTGTCTTTTGTTCCAGGTGGTAGTATAACTTTCCACACTAAGTCACCTGCCTCAAATTTCTTTTTTTCTGATTCTTTTATTGTATGACCTGGATACTTTCTTCTTTTTTGCCACCATGTAGGTAAAGTCCCTTAGGTGTTCTTCATCAACTTTCTCAATCTCCATCAATATAGCTTAAAAATATACATAAGAAGTTAGATCAGTTTGCTTTGCAACTCTCAAAGATGGGACACATACCTCCAAAGGCAAAATAGCATCATGCCCAAAGGTAAGTGCAAAAGGACTTACATGAGTTACTTCTCTTTTTGAAGTCCGATATGCCCATAGAGTTTCTAAAAATATTCTTGGTCAATCTCTAGGGTTGTCCTCAAGCATTTTCTCTAGTATGCCAATGATGATTTTGTTGGAGGCCTCCGCTCGGCCATTGGCTTGAGCATAATATGGAGTTGAGGTAAGATGTTTAATACTGTAATCTTTTATGAATTTTCTCATCTCTTCCCCAATGAACATAATTCCCTAATCTGTAGAAATCGTATGAGGAATCCTAAACCTATGAATAAGATGCTCCTTGACAAAGGTGATTGCATCTTCCTGCTAAACATTCCTTATGGGAATTGCCTCCACCCATTTAGTGAAATAATCAATGGCCACAATAATGAAGCTATGGCCCTTAGATGAAGCAAGATAAATTTTTTCAATGAGATTAATAACCCATCCTCTAAATGGTCATGGTTTCACCACTGGATACATGTCATCAGCCAGTACTCATTGAATAGTTTTGTACCTTTAGCATTGGTGATACCCCTTGGAATAAGTGATAAAATCTTGTAAGATTGAAGGCCAATAGTAACCATACCTTCTAATTAGCCATCTCATCTTCCTTTTAGCCTAATGCATACCATAAATACCTTCATAAACTTGGTTTAGAATCTCCATTGGAATAAGTGATAAAATCTTTTAAGATTGAAGGCCAATAGTAACCATACCTTCTAATTAGCCATCTCATCTTCCTTTCATCCTAATGCATACCATAAATACTTTCATAAACTTGGTTTAGAATCTCCATGGCTTAAAGAAACAAAGGACATCTCAAGAGTGGGCCATCAAACATTTTTTGTACAAGTCTTCCCCAATCAAAATGTAATTTTGCTTGGGCTCTAACTTTGAATAACACTTTTTTGGAAGGATTATATGGATACGCCTTAAGGTGGGGCTGCCAATAACCCGCCACATTCAAATCTATATTGAATGACTTGAATTAAAGGCCTCTTTTTTGAATGGATGGGTGTGACTTTTTCTTCACCAAAATCAACTTGTGAGTTAATTCTTCTAACTTTTTCAAACCTGATGCAACCTGAGATAATTTATCATCTTCCTAATTAGATTCTCTAGGCACATGCAAGAAGGATATATTTTCAAAAGAATTAATAAGTTGGATAGTAATAATAAAGTAAGGTGTTAAGGATAAGCTGGTGCACTTATATTCGCCAGACAACTGCTTGATCAAAAGCTATGAATCACCAATAATCAGTACTTCTTTAGCACTAAGGTCTTGAAGAATTTCAAGGCCTATGATTAAAGCCTTGTATTTTGCTTGATTATTAATGCATTCAAAATCTAAAGTAAAACTTAAAGCCATTTTAGTACCAGAAGGAAATGTAATTGCCATGCCAGCCCCAGCGGATCTGTTTGTAGAAAAGCCATCAAACTTGAAGACCCAAGGTTGAATATCCATACCACATATAGGAATCTCCCTTTTTTCAAAGGTTTCTTGGGTTGGGTGATCAACAAGGAAATCTTCCAAAGCTTGAACCTTCATCCATTTTTTTTAGGATGATAGACCAATGAGAACTCGATCAAGCTTAGCATCCATTTCCTAATCTTCCTTGACAAAACGGGTTTATTCGACATGTATTTCATTAGGTTAGTTTATGATATTACAGAAACTCTTTGTTTCAATAAATAATGCATCAATTTAGTATAAGCAAAATATAAGGTAAGGCTTAAATTTTCAATTGAGGAATATCATTATTCAGTATGAGTTAAAATTTGTCTCAAATAATAAATGGCATATTTATGGCCCAAAGTATTATTTTGAGCTAAGAGATAACCCACTGATTCAAAACCAGCAGATATATATAATCTCAGAGGCATCCCTTCCCTAGGAAGAACTAATATAAGAGGTTTCGGCAAATATTCTTTAATTTTATCAAAGGCATTTTGGTGCCTCGATTCCCATTTTAAATTAATTTTTTGTTTAAGTTTTAATAAATCAGAAAATGTTTTTATTTTTTTTAGTAAGATTAGGGATGAACCTCCTCAAGTAGTTTATCTACCGCAATAACCTTTGTAACTCCTTTTTAGTCTGAGACGACTTTGCTTCAAGCACTGCCTTTTCTTTATTCTTATCAATCTCCATCCCACACTGATGTATAAGAAATTCTAAGAAATTTCTACCCAGTACACCTAAAGCATATCTCAAAGGATTAATTTTTAAATTATAAAATCTCATTCTTTCAAAACTTTTCCTCAAATGCAGCATATGATCAGATGATTTTTTGAATTTTACCACAATATCATCAATTTTAATTTCCATGTGATGGCTGATAATGTCATGAAAGATAGTATTCATGGCTCGTTGGTACGTTGCACCAGCATTTTTCAAACCGAAAGGCATGACCAGCCATTCGAAAGTCACAATAGCAACATGACATCTGAAGGCGGTCTTCGAAATATCTTCCATAGCAATAAAAATTTGGTTACAACCTGAAGAACCATCCATGAATGATAACAACTCGTTCCTAGAGACAACGTCAATAAGCATATAAGCAACAGACATAACATAATTATCTTTAGGAGTAGCCAAATTCAAGTCTTTAAAATCAATACATACTCTAAGTTACCATTCTTTTTCATAATAGGGACTATGTTAGAAAGACATTCTGCATTCTTGGTTGGCCCGATGAAGCCAACCTTAAGAAAATTTTCAACTTCTTCCTTGACTTTTAATTTTATCTCCTTAGACATTCTCCTTGGAGGTTATTGGAAACAATGAAACTTGGGCTTAATAGGGAAACAGTGCTCAACTACCTCTCTAGATAAACTAGGCATTTCAATATAATCCCAAGAAAAGCAATCTTTATATTCATTCAAAAGAAAAATTAACTCTTTTTTTTTTTACATTTTCTTTTAATAAAGCACTAACATACATAGCTCTTAACTCTTGGGGAGAGCTAAAGATTTATTTCTTTAAGAGGATCTTGAACTTCATGTTGATTATCTTGAAGGCTTGGTTGAGCCTCCATCACATCTTCAAGCTATAATTCTTCAAAATCCTCAGTAAACTCACCTTCCTCAATGATGTATGCTTCACACAGTTCTAAATCTTGCTCAGGAATTTTATTCATTGTCTGCTGCATTAGAAGCTTACGAATGGCAGATGCCACTACTGCCAACTCCTCTTCGGAGTAACTAGTCATCAATTTGTTCAATTATATAACCATCCCTCAGCCATTTAGAGTAAGACATGATAGACTTCTCTTTGTAAATCAAATATGAGTGATCTTGAAATTGTTTCTCCATGTCATGTTTGGAAAAATAAGTATTTTTTTAATCTCCACTCATCTTTCTCTCGCCAAATTTAAGAGGGCCCAAGTCCACATCATAAAACTTGGCTTCTAAATTATCAGCATTTGTTGTAAATGGCTTATTGTTGGCCCAAACCACTTTAACATCATTACCCTTCCAAAAGAGCAGAAATTGGTGTAAGGATGATGGCACACACTAGTTGGCATGAATCGAATCTCTCCCAAGTAAAACATTATAGTTAGCATTTGATTCCACAATGAAGAAGGATGTGAGTGAATTTCTATGTCCAACAGTGATTTCCACAGGAAAAAACTCCAACAACACAGTAACCTCGCCTGTAAAAGTTGAAATAGTAATATCAGTAGCAATTAAATCATCTTGATTTTTTTCCAAGAGAACTTAAGAGCCTAAAAGGGATAACATTAACAGTTGAGCCATTATCCCCAAGGATTCTAGAGAATGGTTTATTGTTCAAGTGAGCCTTGATGTACAAAGGCTTAATGTGTTTAGTCATCTCCACAGAAGGTTTCTCAAGGATGAGCCTTTTAGGTTTATCCGGCTGAGTAGCCTGAATTACTACACCACTTAAATGAATATCTGATGATTTTGAGAATTTTACCCCCCAAGTGTCAAGGAGCTCAGTTTTCTCAGCATCCTGCATCATGAACTCCCGAGGAAGCATAACCAAAGTGGTTATGCATCCTAAGGACAAATATTTTCCATCGATTCCTATGACTTCCTCAATCTCCAAAGGTTTATCAATGTCTTCCTTATAACTAGAATCACTGGGATAGGGATCCTCAAGGGCCTTTTTGTTGAATTTTGATTTTTTACCAAGGATTTGTTGATGTGCCATTTGGATTTGACGTTGTTCTTATTTATCCCTTATTTTCATAGCCCTTTTCCTTTAAAGTCTCATTTTTTAGGTACGGGTCAAGCACTGAGGAAATTTCTTATGCTGCACCAGGTGCCACTATATGTTGTTGGGTTGCACAGGCTTTGGCACCACAAACCTTGGTTGTTTTGTGTTGAACCTTAGGGCATCCACATCATCATATTTCTTGTGATAATTTGAGACATTCCAAGAAGGATTAGTACTATAAAAATAATTTTTCTTTTTAATTGAGAAATTTCCCGGTTGCCTTAAGGAAATCCACCTTAAAGGTGACCTCTGGCCACCACCATGTCTATTACTTTGTTTCCAATGGTTGAAGGATTTTTTGTGATAAGATAACTTTCTCTTTGAAGTCCAGCCACCTTTCTCAGATTCATCTCCCCAACCAGTAGGTTTTATTGATTCTCAGGGGATTTAAGCTAATGGTTGTCTGTTGTATTTCACTAGAAAATCAAACTTTCCAGAAGATTAGCCAAGGGTGTTCCAATGTTCCTCCTTCTCCTTGAGCTTATTTTTGACATCCAAAAAGGCCCTAAGATAGTGTAAATTGTGCTGATGGAATCAACCAGTGGGAATGGGTCTTCCTCAATCAATATGGAATCTTTCTTTTTTGGAAATTTTAGCACTCCCTTGTTGATCTGATCCCGTACCGCATTCTTGAACACCCAAGAAGCATTAGTAGAATGATTGTAAGAATTGTGATACTTACAATACTTTTTCCCTTTCAACTCCTGCTTCGTTGGAAGTTTGTGGTCAGGTGAAAGCTTAATGAATTTCTCCTTGAGGAGAAAATCAAAGATCTTATCAGTTTTGGAGACCTCAAAGTGTACTATATCTAAGGATTTGAGCCTTAGGATTTCTTCCACACCTTTAGGAATTTCTTCTCTAGCAGTGGACAGACACAAGACCCAGTATTTGCAAGGTCAGCAATAACAATATCAATATTAGAAACCTCTTAGAAATAGATTTCCATTGAAGCCTTTCTCCTTTGATTTTCTTCCCGAAGTAATTCCTTATATTCACTAACTTTAGCTGCAAGCTCATAAAAAGTCTCAAAATTTCATACCTTGAAACTTCTTCCTTAGCTCAATATCGAGACCTCTTTGAGCCATTTTGACATATTTCATTTTTGGCAAAAAGATTTTTCACCTATTCCTCATCTTTTTAAACAGTGCAATGAAGATATCATCTATTTCTCTAGCTCCTTAGGTTACCCTAGATAGTTTAGCAATGGAAACCTCTGGTTTAGCCCTGAAGAACTGAGTGTGGAACTGGCGCTCTATCTCTTGCCATGTAAAAATAGAATTCCCGGTGAGGGTAGCATACCAAGTAAAAGCAGTACCAGTTAAACTATTAGGAAACAATCGCAACTTTAAATTGGAAAATTTTTCATAATTTGCCAATTCACCACATTGGATGGTAAAACGACTAATATGTTCAAGTGTAGATTGTCCCTCTTCCCTAGAGAATAAGGAAAATTTAGGAACACGATAACCCCTTGGGTAAGGATTATCTTTGTCAATTATGTCCGGATATGGCTTGTGAAATTCGGGCCGGCCAACTTGACAAAGACCAGGACCATACAACTCTTGCACCATATTACGTACAACATCCAAATCAACTCCTCCCATCCTTAGAGCTTGAGGAAGTGGTATACCAGTATGGGGAAGTGGCATATACCCCTGAGGAAGGTTGCCCCCCAAGCCTCTATTCTCCTTTTCATAGACTTCGGGCTACAAGGAAGGATTTGTTCTACAAAAAACTTGTTGATTAGACCTATTATTATTAGTAACATTAGTATTACTACTAGTAGAACTGATATGATTATTAATTTTGATAGGTGCTACCTTTTCCCCTCTATGAGAAGGTTTGTACCTATCATCAATGGCCAAAGAAAATTTTGAGGAACACCTCACAGAATTAGTTGTTTCGTCTTGGGCCACCGATTTTGAGGTGTTTTCCTGTTTCGTTGGTTGATCATCATTTGTAGAAAGAGATTGCATTAGATCAATCATAATTTTTTTAAAATTATTAAAAGTATCAGACATAATATTGTTGGCTTGTTTGATTGAACTCACCACTCGAGGAATTGCCTCTTGCAGTGCTCTAAAATTATTAAAGTTTTTAAAACTAGCGTTCTCACTAGCTTCTTCAATCACTTTCAAGCTACTAACCCCCGTTATGTAGATAGGAGATTTTTCTCTACTTCAGCTCTTAGGAGTCAAAACTTCTTCAGAATGTTCATCACCTGATTCCTCAAGCATTTTGTTAGGTGACATTCCAACATCAAGAGTTTCTTTACCATTACATAATTTTGTAATAGTGAAACGATGTTCCACTGGGCGTGCCAAAAAGATTATTGTGTATAAAATCTCAGACTTATAGGCGTGCTAGAAGAGAAGTTCCGTAAATATAAATAAGTTGACTTCTGTTCAAACAAAAGTGGATTCCTGAACGCCTTTACCACAATTTGTTTGGATTTCACTAAGTTTTAATTGCAAATTGAAGATGAAATTTAGATTTGAAAATTGCAAGCATGTTTGTATTGATTTGTTGAAATTTTTTAATTACAGTAAACTAAAAAACACTGAGAAAAGTTTAAATTTGATGAATTTAGTAAAGAAAAAATTATTTGAAGAAATGCTAAAATTTAAAATAAAAGCTGTGAATTTGAGTCGAAAGTAGGCTTGAGTTGATTGTTTGATTTGTTGATTGATAAGTTGTTGTTGGTTGTGTTGATAAGTGTTTATGTGTCAATTCTGTGTTTGCAACTACCTTTCATACAGCTTCTCCAGTTAAAAGATGGAGCATCAGCCGCTTCTGAGAAAAACATAAATGTTCAATTACAGACATTACATTAATTTGTCCCTAATAATCTGTATCTAGAATTCATAAAGTTGATCAAATGCTGACTTATTTTTTGAGCCTTTAATTGGGCTTAATAATTATTTGAACCATTAAATCCAATAAATAAATTATTTTGGATCACCAATTATTTAATCTAATTAATTTATGTTCTAAAATTTCATTTTAGGCATATATATATATATATATATATATATATATATATATATATATATACTTTAAAAGGTATCCTGAGTTCAGCGCAGCTTGAATCCATCTCTCCATAAATTTGTTTTATGAATAAGTTAAGCACAATTTTTTTTATTGAATAAGTTAAGTCAAACATGGCTTTCTATTGCTGCCGCCCCAAATCACGCATATATACTGTTGCAGTAGCATCGAGGGATCCAAAGTCCATGTGAAATAAACTTGATAGAATTAATTTACGAAATGAAAAGTTCCCTAAAAGAACAAGGACATTATTCAAATTTAAAATTGTGGTCCTGCTGTTTATTGCCATGGATAAGAGGCAAAATAAATTGAATTGAAGACGACAATTTTAAATAACAATAATTAACATAAAAGAAAAAAAGAAACTTTTGAACTTAATATTAATTATACTGTTTGCTGGAATATGATAGATAACCGTATCTATTGAGGCATCAATATCATACGCATGTGATTTTGTAGGTCCATTGATTAACTATAATATGACTATGACTCTTTGCAGCTCCAATTTAGTTTCATTAACCTCTGTTGTAAATAATAATTAATTTCAATTCATTATATAGCTAAAAAGGTCGTGTGTCAATATATATATATATATATATATATTATTAATTCAATCAATTTTAACATTTATTAATTTCTATTTTCAAAAAAAAATATATTAATTAATCTATTTTTTGACTGTTTTTAATAGAACTTTTTGGCATTTTTTCTTTCTTTCTTTCTTTTTTTACAGATAGTAAATGCACTTTTAGCGAACGCGTTTTCATAGGGATATTTCATGTCTGAATCTTTTAAGTTCCATGCATTTGATATTTATACACTAACACCTAAGATATTTCGCAAAATTACTGGCTCTTCTTAATTGTTCTTAACATTTTTTTTTCCCCAATAATCATAAATCTATTCAAGAAAAACTAAAACTTGCAAACCAAAATAATTTTAAAAAAATTGTCAATATTCATATTTCTAATTTCTTTAATTATGACAAATATAATCTATTGTTAAGTTCAATATTATAACATCTTATTTTTTATGGAATTAATCTACATATAAAGAGTTATATTCAATTTTCCTAAAAAAATTCTCTATAATGGAAGAAGTTTTCTATTTTGAATTTTCCTTTTATTTTTGCCAAACGAAGTTTTCCAGTATTATTAATTTAAAGTTTGAAAAGTCACTAGCTAACGCAGTCCCTCAACAGTCAGCGTCAGTCAACTCAAGGACCTTTAATTTTTAATAAGAAAAGTTTCCTTTTTTCTCTTTTTTTTTTTCCAAAATAATAAGAAAAGTTTCTTAGTTTTGGTTTGCACGTACACATTCATCATTAACTAATTATAACTATTTAATAAAATGCTTAATGCTTACTCCTTCCATTCCAACATAATTGATGTTTTTTTTTTCAGATTAATTGATTTTTCATATTTATATGCTATATTAATTATTTTCTTTCTATTTTATCATTTATTTTTCATCATTAAAAAATTCAATTATAAAATACCTTATTCATATTCAAGTATTAAATTATAAAGAATGAAATTCTATTTATTAAGGACAAGTTAATCCTTATTGTGAACTATTTAAGGAAGATTAATTGTTTCTTAATCAAAGAGCCATCCTCCAAAACAACAATTATATTAGAATGGAGGGGGTTTTATTTATTTATTTATTTTGTAGTTTTTTTTAGCGAGAGAAAGAATTAAAACTGAATTTATTGTTCGCACTTACCACTAGACAATGTCTTATTAAAGGAAAAAGTTGAAATTTGGAATTCTCTCAATTCGTGTGAGAGTCATGCCCCTCTTACCCTAACTGCAAGTTTCAAGCCCTAATTCCCAATATTCTTTCTCACAACCTTCGCACGAATCACTAAATTGAAAATTAGGTGGACTCTGTTTAAGGATCCCTGTCTTGAGCGATTAAAGGACTCGATCTAGGTGATGAGGAAGTCTTGGTTGATAACGACTCGTTCACATATGAATATTACCTTGGTGGCCAAGTGATAGGTAATCGCAAAGTGAATCAGGCTGTCTTGCAACACACGATGACAGGTCTATGGCAACTCGTTAAGGGCATCACTTTTGAATTCTAGAATGCACCAACACTGTGCTTCCATTTCTTTCATGAACTAGATATTAAATATGTAACCACGAATGGGGACAACTTCTGGTGCTCAATCGGTTCTATGGTGATGTTCTTCAAACCTCCATGTCCCTGAACAAAACTGCGTTTTGGATTCAAGTAGAAAACCTGCCTCCTAAAGGAATTGTTGAAATGATTGCCAAATAAATTGGTAATTTCATAAGTGAATTCCTTGAATTTGATTTCACTGTAGCCAAACTCAGAAGAGTCATGCGAATTTTGGTGCTTTTCAATGTTACCAAGCCTTTTTTTTAAGGGGAATGAATCAGAAAAAGGGAGGCTCAACACCGTGGGTGAAATTTGCCTATGAAAAATTACCTAGTTTTTGTTTTGGATGTAGCATCATTGGTCATGGTGAATTGAAATGCAGGTATTTAATTGAGAACCCATTAATTGCAGCTCAACCACTGGCTTATGACATATTATTGCGAGCAATTCCTACATGTCTTAGAAGTCAGGAGAACAACTTTGGTAGTCAATATTTAAAGGCACTAGACGGTAGCATTTTGAAGGAAAGTGTAGATCCTACCTTTTATGATGAGAATTATGACCTAAATGTGTAGCACACAACTGAAGCAAGGGAGGTAGATATTGATGCAATGAGTAGAGGAGAAATATCTAATAGTTGTAAGGCTTTGTTTTATATTGAAAGGAAAGATGTTGCAGCTAATTCTCAGAAGAAAAGGAATATAGGAAGTAATGCACTCTCTATTATGAACAACTTTGAATCTGAAGCTTAGAAGAACGACCATTTAAAATTGCACGCGGCGGGTTCTGCGACACAGGCCACCCTTCAAAAATGTGTTCCTTGAGTTAGAACTGTCATGGGATGGCCAACCCACAAATAGTTTGATGTTTAAAGGACTTGGTACTGTCTAAAAGGCCGCTATTGGTTTTCCTTATGGAAATCATGACTCTATTAGCAGTGTATACTATAGAGCTTACACTCAGCATGTGAATGTAAACGAAAAGCTTATTGGCTTAAGTATATATATTCTTTATATGAATAAATTCCTAGTATTGAACATATATATGTCCCTTAAGTATTCTATAAAGAGTCTATTCTCGAAAAGTTTGAGAATATGAGTGACAGATTGCCCTTGTAACATATGCTTTAAAGGTTGTTCATGGTCATAGGATTATTGATAGGGACACCATTAATCCGAAAGACCATCTCTGTTTTCATCCATGATAAGTATGAGATACTTATTAGTATGGAGGTAGTGAGTCACATGCTACAAACATTTGATGTCATGACAACACGTAAGCACACTCATGAGATGAGTAGTTGAACAGTGACGTTAGATGATGGATACATGGGTCTTTACCTACCAGTTAATATCGCATCATCTAGATTATGATTGTGCGTATAATCCTTACACTTGAGGTAACATGTTATCTGGCACATTGGAGGCTATGGGTTGTTACTGCTTGCATACCAATGCTAGTCACCTATTGTTATATGGCATGTGGTGGCCATAATCTGTGGTATGTTGGGATAAGTGTTTAACCAAGAAAGGATTCATTAACCTGGGTAACTAAGGAAGGACTTCTATAACTTCTGGTTGTTCTTGATATGCAAATCTCTGTCCAAAGTGGAAAGGTTCACTAGAAAGAGTTTCTAGTAGGAACCGATTTATCGAGAACTTATACCGGATAGAGGTCATATGATCTAGCACAAAGGGTTTGACTTATTCCATGACCCTAGCTGAGATTGGGAATCTGTAATGAAAGGATTTGAGTGTACGATAATCATGATTGAGAGGTCCATGCTTATGTCAAGGATATGATCATCAACGTTCATTTCTAATTAGGTAGCCGTGATATATTATGCTAGATGACACTTACAACTTATGAGACTAAGTGTGGAATTAGGTTAACACACATGGTGGGAAGAAAAGAGTTTTCTTTATCCCATTGCCAATTAGAACAAGAAC
>CAOJBK010075271.1:0-11213 GCA_948294925.1 Codiaeum variegatum
AAGGGCTGGAAAGCCACAAAAGAAGTTGGAATAGGTATTAGAGCAGGAGTGGGAGCTACGCAAGTAACCCTCAGGGTAGGTTGTAGGCGAGGGACCCTTTCAGTCTTCGACTTGGACCTCTTCGCAACAAAAGGTCTCTCATCTTTATCTTCAGTGCTAGAAGGTTCTGGAGTAGGCCTTATTGACCCTGCAGTAGTGGAAGGAGTAATTGGGGGTTTAAGGCTACCCCTAGAACCTATAGGAGAATGCATCATAACAATCTAAGGAGATATAGGCCGAATTGGAGGACCGATAGATATCCTAACCCCTTCGACACTTGGAGGAGGCATCTCTGCAAAATAACATGCCAAACGGGGAAAATCCTCCTCTTTGAGCTGAAGAACCTTTATAGAAAATTAGACCTCTAAATCTATTCTGGGGCGAAGCTCCCCTGAGAAAACACAGTAGATAGGAATGATTTACGAAAGGTTTGGCTTCGCCTCCTTCCTTAGGTCCTGGTCAATGATTTCCAGTTTGGCAAAAAGATCCTGGTTCACAAGTTTCAACGACTCTTCTGGAAGAGAAGAACATGAAGGTTATATAAGAGTAAAATAGAAAATGAAACGAAGACAAAAAATAGAAAAAGAAAACTGAGCCTTGTCGAGCAAATCTTCAAGGCAGTAAAGGATGGGCATATTACCATCTTTGTCTCAAAAGAGACTGTTATGCCATAGCTTGCCAATATTAACAAGCTTTCTTGAGCTTATATATAAGTAGGAGCAAATGCTCCTTGTCAATGTCTGAAAGAATAGGGTTCATAGAAATTTTATAGGGTTCATAGTAGTCCCCATCGAAGCTAAAACCCCCATCAGCAAGACCAATGTATTTGACGCTGAAGAACCAACACTTCTAGTCATAAGGTTTATTGGGCTTTGCAGAGAAGACCCTCCTGTTTGGTCTCGTTCGAGACATAAAAACACCCAGGTCGCCTTGACTAGAAACAAATTGAAAGAACAACTTGAAAAGCTCTATGAAAGGGTTAAGAATACCCATGTAGAAGTATAATACCTCAAAACAATGAATGTCGATGATAGAGTTGGGAGTAAGGGCGAAGGTTACTACATTGAAATGTATAAACACTTTTACAAAAAATGGAGAAGGGGGAAAAAGAAGCCCATAAAGCATCTGGTTGAAAAAATAGACATAATATCTGCGACCAACATGAACACAAAGAGTGGGTTCATCACTGAAAATATGATGGGCACTAGAAGGATAGGTGAAAGTAGCCACACCAGAAACACCATGAATGTTCTCCCAGAAATGGTCCCATGGAACAGAAGCTTTGCGTCTGACGCTTCTCCAAGGAGGAACAAAAGGTCATTGAATAAATTCAATCATTGTGGGATAAGAAGGACAGTCGGTGTGTTGACGAGTACGAGCCATTGAAAAGAAATGGAAAGAATTAACGGCTAAGAGAAAGTGAAGAAAAAATAAGGGCAAAGAAAACTCAAAAGAAGAAGGCAAGAAAGAGAGAAAAGTGAGGGGGAAATTGAAACAAGAACGTTTAAATAGACTTTCTAGAATACCATTTAAATTCTATGACTGTTACAAGCAAAATTGACACATGGCATATATTTTAAATGATGTGGTGCCACATGGTAGAAGACTAGCGCAAAGAGAAAGGCCTCGTCCTTGGTACCCTATGGGACGAAAACTTCTTATCGTGGCATGAAGAATAGATCATTGACTTTGAAAGTCAGGAATCCTAGGGCCCCAATGAAGCAAACTATAAGCAAAGAAA
Source organism: Codiaeum variegatum (assembly GCA_948294925.1). Classification (NCBI taxonomy): domain Eukaryota; kingdom Viridiplantae; phylum Streptophyta; class Magnoliopsida; order Malpighiales; family Euphorbiaceae; genus Codiaeum; species Codiaeum variegatum. The sequence goes on from CAOJBK010075271.1 coordinate 1,781, forward strand.
TGGAAGGAAAAAACAAAATGAAAGCCTTTGAATGAAACAAAAAAGGTTGACCGCCTTTCATCTTCAATTACTAAATCAATAAGAATCCTTATTTCCATTTGAGAAAGACAAATCATGTATGTCATGAAGGGGCCACGACAGTAGAGGTAGAGGGGCGAGAGAGAAACGAAGATTGTTGGGCCCTTCAACTAAGGAATTTGTTCAATAGAGGACTTGTGTCTTAAGACCTTCGAAAATAGACTTTGATAGAGTCTGATTAGAATACAAAGGGCTCAAACAATTATGAAAGATCGGCCCAATTAGACATTTAGAAATAGAAAGCCAAGGTCAGATAGCAAAAAGGGGGTCTTCGATACACATCATGTCAAAGAGAATCTTCGTACCTGGGACGCATGAATGGGATTAAGTGAATATCCCCTTGGAAATATGGCTTAACCCTAATTAAAAATCACCTAATGAACTAATCACCCAATGGCACGTGGCACCATTAATATAATGACAAGCGTCCTTCTTAAAAATCTAACACTATAAATATCTTATTATGACACACACTTAAAGGCATGTAACTCTACTTTTAGAACTCCAAAATCCATAATCTGTTGTAAAGGCTCTCAAGAGCCAAAGGTTTCAATCCATTTTTTACTTGTGCGTCCTAAGAAGTCTAACCATCTAAACTCATGTTTGTTTATAAGTACAGGCTAATTCAGTCCAAGGCCAATCCAACCAATCTATAACTAAAGAGAAAAGCATTCAAAGAGAAAAGAAAAAAAAAATCTCCTCATCACCAGAGAAACCGACAAAGCAAGCCACTATATATATACACCTTAATTATTCTCAAGTCCCCTATTCATATTCTTATGCCATACGCTCATATTTTCATCTTCGGTCTTCCATATGAAGATGAGATAATTTTTTGAGCAGCCAAGAATGACTTGCCGATCATATTTTTTTCTAAAAAAAAAAAATTAGGGTTATTTATGGGCATATATATAATTTTTTTTTTCATTTTTTTTGTTAGAATATTGGTTAAATTAGAAAAGAGAAAATTGATGGATGGATCGGCAAGTCGTCCTTGGCTACATTTCTATTTCATCCTCACATGTTAGATCTATGATGATTATTGATTTCTCTCTATTGTCGATGTCATCGAGGCTAAATATGATCTTATCATTATATTATTGTAAGTTTTTGTTTACCAAATATAATTACATTTTTTAAATACTTTCTTCTTGCTCTAATGATAAAATGATACTACATGCAATATATATATATATATATATATATATATATATATATAATTAATGAAATGATTTTTTTTAAATGTATGTATGTACAGTAAATACTCTTTTCACATACATAAATTAATATTTTTATTATTTAATAATTAATATAAAATTCTAAAAATGTTAATAGAATTATTAATTAAAAAATATTATTTCTTAAAAAATTATTTACATAAAATAGTTTATTTTTTTCTAATTGTCCTAATCTTTCTAATATTGAATTATATATTTCGTAATGAGTTACAATATGAATGTGATTTTAAATATTCAAAAAAAAAATGAATAAATAATATCTAATTTCTTATTATTTTTATATTTTATAGATTATAATAAATTTTTTCATATTATTTATATTAAATATTTGATTAAAAATGTAAATTATATTTTTATATTTATTTTTTAAAACATATATTAAATTATAAATGATACTTACACTTAATTTTAAAAAATATCAAATTTATTATAATTTACATATAATAAAAAATGTGATAAAAAATTTAAATTTTATAAATTAATAATTTTTATTAATTAATAAAAAATTTTGCTACACTACTTTAAAAAAACAAAAAAAAACAAAAAAAAAAAAAACAAAGAATCATTATCCTGGCTTTAAATAGTACTTATCTGTAAGCTGCTTAGAGAAGCAAAATCAATAAACCAACCTAACCCCCACTTTTAGTTGTTTTTTTACAATTGCATCCATGAAGAAAATCCAAACCTACTTAATTCTTATACACACACAACCCCTGTGTTTTTCCAATTCATTCATCCTAATTATCCCCATAATCCACAATCTCATGGAAGCAAACACAAAACCTGAGATATCAATTAAGTTAAATGTAAATAAAAAATTCTCAATTCTTGACCTTATTTTAAGAATCTTTACAGCTATTATCACATCAGCAGCTGCTATTACCATGGCAACTACTAAGCAAACACTTCCATTTTCATTTCAAGGTTTTCAATTCAAGGCTGAGTATAAAGATTTCCCCATGTTCAAGTAATTAAATTTCTTACTATACTTGCTTAAAAATTTTCAATTAAATGTGCTCAAATACATATTTGATGCAGGTTCTTTGTGATTGCAAACTCAATAGTTTGTGGATATCTTCTTCTTTCTATTTCTCTGTCCATAATTCATATGATCAAGAGTTCTTCTACAAAATTCAGTAGGATTATCTTGCTCATATTTGATATGGTAATTCTTCTTCTTGATTTTATTAATTTAGGATAAATTACTGATGCGGAGGCCCATTCGGCAGTTTTGGCCCGTTCGGCGGTTTTGCGGCAAAAAGTATGAAGTGTCGGATTTTGGTGATTTTTATGAGTTTTCTTATTGGAAACGGGTCCGCCAGTAAAAGTCACGGCTTTGCCATGTTGTCCGCCCTATTTTGGCCAAATTCCATCGTTTCGGCCGCTAAATTAGCATTTTTCGGTTTTTACTTATTCCGCAAGTAATGTTTTTTATTGTTTTCTTTATGTTTCCTTTTCCGTTTAGGGTTGTGATTTTTCCTACTATAAATATGTGTTATTAGGGATGTTTAAGACAGTTTTTACCTAATTCAGAAATAATTCAGTTTTCGGCGTTTTACGCATCTGTGTGTTTTACTTTTCACTCTTCCATGCGTCAATTACACTTTAGTCTCTAAAAATATTTGAAAATTTTGTACAAGGTTATGCTGGTTCTTCTCACAAGTGGAGCTTCTGCTGCAACAAGCATTGTGTTTTTAGCACATAAAGGGAATGGTGAAGCTAATTGGAATGCAATTTGCCAACCATTTAGATTCAGAAAATTCTGCCATGGACTAACTGGATCTCTTGTTGTCTCTTTTATCTCAATTTTCATGTTTATGCTTATTATAATTACATCATCTGTCTCTCTCTTTAAACTCTAATTTAAAAAATAAAATAAAATAAAATCCCAATTAATGTATTTTTGTAATTTATCCTCATAACAAATGATGAATTTCACATTTTGTACATTATTTTCTTTTAATTAAGAAAAAAAAAATTAATATCATTATCATAAAATTAACAATAAATTATTTACAAAGCCAAATATGCCACAATCTCATCAATGGATTTCAATGTCTTCTCATAGTATAAATAAGATTCATATACCTTTGGCGTCCGAACAAATTCATCAAACTGTAAAAAATTTTTTAAAAAAAAATTAATGTGACTAATTATCACTTAATTACGTCCTTAATAAATTAATTAATGAAATACGTACCTTAGACATATTATCAACCAAGTCATTAGCCAACTCAACATACTGTTTTCTTCGAGCCTTAGGCAAAGTTTCCATAGCAATTTTCAAATCTTTAGAAAGATAAGCTTGTTTTAGTCTAATATAAAACATAACATACCTCCACGACATCGTTTCAAGCATGTCTCTAATACTATGTAAACCTTCAGCAGTTTGTTTAATTCTTGAAACTGAGTCTTCTGGTGATAAATCTGGCTCAAAAAAACGTTCCCATAAGAAAGATCGAACTCCCCATTTTTCAGCCATAGCAACGTGAGGTGTTAGTGAAGTGGCTAAAATTGTTGTTGTTAGAATGATTTTTCTTCTTGAATTTGAAATATTAATTTTGGGATTATTGTTTGAAATTATTGATGCTTTCATTAATGGAAATGAGTGTTTGAAATTGGTAGTGTGAGAGTGTAGAGAAAATTGCATTATCATCATTTTTTTTTTGGAGCTTTTGGGTTTGGATAAAATGAGAAAAATATGTTGAGGAATTTAATTTATTTTTTATTGGAAAATTTTTTGTGGTGGATTTGGCCTTACCCTCTGACTTGTATCATTTTATTTTGCTACTTGTCATTTTTTTAATTATCTTTTTTCAAGAGGAAATAAATTGTTGTCTTCTTGCTAATTACTATAAAATTTGAATCATTGATTGGGTGGTGTACTCAAATTTTAACGAGTTTACAAATTTTAGCTGGATTAATATGGATTAATTTTTTTTTTAATGTAGTTGGATTATCAGGAAAACAAAAAATTCAAAATATTTTGTTAATTTTCCTCTTTAATATTTTTTTCAAAGAAAAAATAATTTAATTATTATTTTTTAATTTATAAATTTGGTGATTATTACAATTAAATTAAATAATTTAACAACAAATTTTAATCAGTAAGTTGTTTATATAAAATCTATAAAATTAAAAACTTAAGTTAATTTTATAAAGTTGATAAAAAAATTTATAGTTAGATTACATAATTTATTTAATTAAGATTATAAAATAAATAAATTAATAAATTTATAGAATTAAAATTAAAATAATAAAATAAAATATTTCAATATAATTAAATATTAAAATAAAATATTTCAATTACGTCTCCAAGCCACCAGTAGGGTTTCATCTCTTCTTATGTAGAATTTTTTTTTGTGTTTTTCTAGAAGTTGTTGTTCTATTTGTTTGCCTTTTCATTGGAATGGAGGGTATATCTATTGATATGAGTCATATTGATGGTTTTGAATGGAATGGTTATGGCCGCGGGGATGGTGAACTAATTACGATTACTGTCGTCTTGGCCATTTTGTAAGGAAGAAGAATATCAATGTGAATGCCATGCAAAACACCATGGCTGAAATGTGGCAGCCAATGAAGCGAATTGCTTTTGGGGTCCAGGATGCACCATTGTTTCGGTTCCACTTTGATCATGAATTTGATATGCAACAGGTATTGGATTCAGGACCTTGGACTTTTAACAATCAATTGTTAGTGTTGTCTCGCTTCAAGGGTGATACGAATTTGCAATCTGTTGATTTGAATACTGTGGATTTTTGGGTACGAATTGAAAACTTGCCTCCCAAGGCAATGACAGATGTTATGACTGAAGCTCTAGGGAAGAAAATTGGCAATTTTATCAAATATGATGCTAAAAGCCCTTTCATCAAAGAGCTATCTGAGGGTTCGTGTGGAGATCGACATTCGCAAACCCCTTTTGCATGGTGTGAAAATTAAACATAGAGGGTCTGTTATATGGTTGCAGTTTAGGTATGAAAAGCTTCCAGGATTTTGCTTTGCTTATGGGTTCATTGCTCAAACATAATTAAAGTGTGAATGGCGCCTTGCTCATCCAGAATAAGCCAATCTCCCAAAAGAGTATGATGCTTCTTTATGTGCTGTAATGGGTTGGGAAAATAATAATGTTCAGCATAGCTAATTAATTTGCTAGTTGAGACATAAGGGACCAAATCCACAGAATTGTGATACTCAGAACCCTATCACTAGTAAGGCAATGAACCAATGACAAGCATGAATGAAAGAGTCAGGGAACCTTTGTTGAATATTGATATCAATTTTTTACCTGCAGCACAAACTATTACAGTTAATAATCATGATATTGTTCCTCTATCCCCTTATGTGTCTAGTATTATTAATTAATTATCCTCTGGCCCTAAGATGAGGAAAGCTGGCAAAGTAGCAGCCCTTGCTCAGGTTTTTGAATCTTCTGCTCAAGCTAGTGCTTCTGCGATTCATTTAAACTCTGAAGAGGTGGGTTTTGCTATGCAAGCCTGCCTAGAACCATGAGTCTGCTAGTATGGAATTGTAGGGGGTTGGGGAACCCCCCTACAATTCGTCAACTGAAAAGCCTCGTCAAGGAAAGGCGTCACTCTTTAGTTTTTATTATTGAAATAAATGCAGTACTGTAGCTTTTGATGGTGTTAGACGTAGTTTGAATTTTTGTAATGGCTTTTATGGTCCTGCTACCACTAGGTGTGTGGTGCTAGGAATTTTATGGAATAATGATATTAGTATTGATTTCCTTTCTTATTCGAAATGGTACATTGATTGTGTTTTCAGTGATATTGGTCCATCAAAATTGAGGTTTACTAGTTTCTATAGCAATCCGAACTGTAATCTTCATCACACTTCCTAGGATTTGCTTCACTATTTGAGCTTTGTGAATGATTTGCCATGGCTTGTAGGAGGGGATTTTAACGAGACTTTGTTAGAAGTTGAGCAACAGGTGGTAATGTGCATCCATCATCTCTAATTAGATCTTTCAGAGATGTGGTTCATGATTGTGCTCTTATTGACCTTGGCTATGAGGGATATTCTTTCACTTGGGAAACAAGTTGTAATGTTAGGTAATCTCATCGAAGAACGCCTTGATAGATTTTTTGCTACTCATTAATGGCTCTCCTTATTTCCCAGCTATGTTGTTTCTCATATAAAAGCTCCTATAAGTGATTATTATATGCTTGGCCTTTCCTATTTTGCAAAATAAAGGCTGCGACATCACCATTTTCCCAAAAAGGTTTGACAAACTCTGGCTGGAGGACCCAATATGTAAATCAATTATTGAAGAGTTTGGTTGTCTTTGGATTCAAATATTACTAGCAAATTGTAGTCTTATATGTCTTCGGTGTATGCATGGGGCAGTGGTAAAAATACTAAACTTCGAAATGAATTGAGCAAAAGCAGATAGCGTATTCATGATTTGAAATTGATGCCTCCTTTAGCAGCAATTACTGGTGATCTTTCCCATTTATATTCGCATATTAATGGCTTGTTAGAGAAGGATGAAGTAAACTGGAGGACCCGGTCTCGCTGCTAGTGGCTGGTAGAGGGTGACAAAAATTCTAAGTTTTTTCATTTTGTTGCCTCACAAAGGAAAAAACACAATTTGATCAAGGGGATGTATAATAATTCGGGTGAGTGGAAAATTGACCTTGATGACTTAGGTTCCATTGTTGTTTCATATTTTCAGAACTTGTTTTCTTCCTCAAATTCAACTGTGACTTTGGAGGTGGTAGAGGGGATTACAAGTTGGGTTTTACTTGAAGAATATGGTCTCCTTAAGCCTTTTAAAGTGGCTGATATTGAGACAGCTCTTAAGTAGATGAATCTACACAAGGCACCAGGCCCTGACGGCCTTCCAGGTTTGTTTTTCCATTATTATTAGGATGTGATGAAATATGAGATTGTTGCTATATGTTTGGAAATTCTAAATAGTTGTCCTATGTCAATTAGCCTTAATCATACTCATATTATTTTAATCCTAAAAGATTCTAACTCTCTTCAATGTCTAATTTAAGGCCCAAAAGCTTAAGTAATCATGTTAACGAGCTAGTTTCTGGAGCTATTGTTAATAAGATGAAGCCTTTCCTTTATGTGAGGCCCCACCCGAATGGCCCACTGGATTTCCCCGAGCAAGCGCATCTGCAGGCCTTGCAGCCCAGAGGAAACCTTTCGAATTGGGCTTTTAGGGCATCGCGGATTGTGGTCTGGTTTCCACATTTATGCTCCCCACGTGTATTCGTTGGAGTGCACGTCGTGTGTAAAGTGTTAGAGTTACCACTTAACCTTTTAGAAAAATTAGTTTTGTTCTAATGTGATTAAAAAACCTTTTTTTTATTTAACTTCATTTTAGAAAAAAGTCAGTTTCTACCCAATTTTGGAAAAGCTATTATGGTAATGGACGGGGTTGGTTTGTTCAGTAGCTAACCAGTTTTAATTTAATAAAAATGATTAACCTTTAGGCTATTAATCAATTGTGATTCTTGATGAATGAAAAATGCATTTTTGATCATGTGTTCACCTAAACAGGTTTTTAGGATTTGTTGATTTTAATTATGAAAATGATTTTCATAAAAATATGCCTTAATCTGAATTAAAAGGGCTTAATAATTGTTCTGAATAACATGCATTTGGTATGATTTAAAGGGCTTAAAAATAATCACTAGACTGGGAGTGAAAGATTTTATTATACCGTGTTTACCTTTTGTGGGGCTTAGGAATTGGAGGGTCCGATGGCTTGACGAAGCCATAGCGGGTCTCTGTTGTGTTTGAAGAAGACTGATTGAGTGTTTGTACTGATGTGTGGGAGGCTGGATCGAGTGCTGATGAAGCAGATTGAGTGTCTGTAGTGTCTGAATTTGACCTATCTGTCGTGTCTGTCTTTTGAAAATAATGTTCTGGAGGCTCGGGAGGAGGTAAAGTTGCATAAAAGTGAAGTTTGGTGAGTTTCTGTAGTGTCTAAGAGCTGGGAGAGAGTATGTAAAGTAAGTTTGAGAAAATAGGCAGAAAGGTCAGAACCTGGGTCTGTCTCAGAGGTTCGAATTTATAGAGGAACTAATTAGAAAACCTTAAAAATGGCTGGCGCATGTGTCACACGCTTCATGCATGCATGAAGGGCTTTTACGCATGCATTGAAGGCTTCTCGCATGCCTAAAAGTCGTTCGCGCATGCGTCAAAGTCGTTTGACGCATGCGTTTGTCGTTTTGGGCATGTGCCTGATTTTCTGGGTTCGGTTCGGTCCGATACAATTAAGTTTTTTGGATTTTCTAGGTCCGTTTAAAGTTTGATTTAAGCTTGGTCAGATCTGTTGTGCCTATATTGATGGATCAGATGCAACAGTGTCAAAATTATGGTTCTCAGATGCCCCCCTTAGAAGTCACGACCATGCAATGTCAAGGATACAATAACCGACATTCATTTCTAATTAGGTAGTCGTGAAATGTTATGCTAGACGTCACTCATGACTTATGGGACTAAGTATGTATTGTGAATTACATACTTGGTGGAAAGAAAAAAAGTTTTATTTATCCCATTGCTAATTAAAACATGAACCTAGTAAGTCACACATCATAAAGCATTTCCCTTGGCTTGGAATTTAATCATATTAATAATTGATTAAAGAGTTTAATTAATTATTAACAATGATTGAATTATACTTGTAATTAGATTTATAAAGATATTAGCATGCTTGAAGTCTAATTAATAAAGAGATTAATTCGATTATGTCATAGTTTGTATGAGATACAAATGGCTATGATTAAATTGATATGGACTAAGATAAATAATAATTAATTTACATGAGATGTAATTAATTACTAGCTAAAGTGATTCCTACTAATTACTTATGCTAATCAGGTTGATTAATTGACTAATTGCTTAGTCAATTAGATACTAGCATAAGTAACCTATCATCTTCACTAACTCTTTCTTAATTTAAGGAAGATTAGTTGGAAGAAGCATGGGTATAAGATGTGGGTTGTTATCTTTTTGCCTAAGGTGATCTAAACCATTCACTATTCATCATCTTCTCCATTGAGCAAGAGAGAGAAGCTCTCTAAGAGTTAGAGAGATAAAGTTTAAATAACCACTCCATTTTAGAGAGAGGGGTTTCT
>CAOJBK010075823.1:0-16942 GCA_948294925.1 Codiaeum variegatum
CACCTCAGCTCCTAGTCAACACATGGCATGCCACGTCAATTCCTAGTTAACACATGTCATGCCACATCATATTTCCGGCCATGAAACCTCCTAGTGACTTGCTGGTGCAATAAAATAGAAGGTTAGTGATTAAAATGAAAAAAAAAAATCAAAGGTTAGTGATCAAAATGGAAAAACAAGTAAAGATTTGTGATCACTAGTGCTTTTCACTCATTTGTGATGCAAGTGCTAAAGGCAAGCACTATAAAAGTTCTATTAAACCCAAAAATAGGATTCCAACTTCTAGACCATTGCAACTTTTTCATCTTATTTTGTTTGGTCCAACAAGAACATCTAGCCTTGACGATAAACACTATTGTTTGATTATTGTTGATGATTTTCACATTTTACTTGGGTGTTATTTCTTGCGTATAAGAGTGATGTGTTTGGTGCATTCATGCCATTAGCAAAATCTTTACAAAATAAAAAAGGGTATGGCATCAAATGCATAAGAAGTGATCACAATACCACATTTGAAATTTTTTATTTTGAAATTTTGCATTAAGCATGGCATTGAGCATAATTTTTCCGCACCTAAGACTCCTCAATAAAATGGTGTTATTGAGAGAAAGAATAAATCATTGATAGAAATGGCTAGGACCATGCTTTGTGAAAATGATTTGCTTAGATATTTTTGGGCCGAAGCTATGAAAACTTCCTGTTACATCATAAATAGGGCTATGATTAGACCTGTACTCAAAAGGACCCCTTATGAGTTATGGAAAGGTAAAAAATCCAACATTTCATATTTTCTTACATTTGATCGAAAGTGTTATATGCATAACAATGGCAAGGATTACTTGGCAAAATTTGATGCTAAATCGAATGAATCAATTTTCCTAGGTTATTCTAATCATTCTAAGGCCTATAGGCTCTTCAACAAGAGGACACTCTTAGTTGAAGAATCCATTCATATTATATTTGATGAATTTGCTTCTAAGTGTGCAGCAAGGAATGATGACCATATAGAAGCTATTGAGGACATTCTGGGAGATCTAATCTTAGAGGAGAAAAGGCATGAGCAACCAAAGTAAAGTGAAGAGTCAATGAGCCAAAAAGAAGTTGTACCAATAATTGATGAAATAGAGGTGTAATCAAATGTATGGAAATTTAAGCCATTTCATAACAAAGAGAGATTCAATATCCAAGGGTGAGAAATGAAGTAAAGGAAACTCAAATCATTGCTGGTCCTATCCAAGGAGTAAGGACAAGGTCTCAAATCCACAATACTTATGAGTATGTGACATTCTTGTCCTTGATGGATCCCCAAGGCATGGATGAGGCCATAAAAGATGAGCATTGGGTGCTTGCCATGTAAGAGGAGCTCAACCAATTTGAAAGGAGTTAAGTGTGGACACTAGTGCCAAGACCAAAGCACCATCCCATCATCGTAACTAAATAGGTTTTCTGAAATAAGCTTGATAAGTCTAGAACCATGGTAAGAAACAAAGCTCTCTTAGTAACTAAGCGGTATTCCCAAGAGGAAGGTCTTGACTTCAATGAAACCTATGCTCCCGTAGCTAGATTAGAAGCAATTAGAATGTTACTTGCTTTTGCTTACTTCAAAAATTGCAAACTTTTTCAAATAGATGTCAAAAGTACTTTTTTAAATGGTTTTACTTAAGAATAAGTTTATGTTGAACAATCTCTCAGTTTTAAAGATCATAAATTTCCAAACCATGTTTTTAAACTTAAAAAGGCTTTGTATGGTTTAAAACAAGCTCCTAAAGCTTGGTATGAGAGGTTGAACAACTTTCTGATTGAAAATGATTTTAGTAAAGGCAAAGTTGACACCACACTTTTTATCAAAAACTAAAAGTAAGACACTCTAATTGTTCAAATTTATATTGATGACATCATATTTGGTGCTACTAATGAACTGTTTTGTGAGGATTTTTTTAAATTTATGCAAGGTGAATTCAAGATGAGTATGATAGGGGAGTTGAAATTCTTCTTGGGCTTCCAAATCAAACAACTTGAGCATGGAACTCTAATTCATCAAAAGAAGTATACTAGGGAGTCACTCAAGAAGTTTGATATGAATGAAGCAAGGCCTCATAACACTCTTATGAGCACATTTGTTAAAATGAATGCGGATGCTAAAGGTAATTTCGTAGACTCCAAACTCTCTAGGAGCATGATAGGTTCATTATTATATTTTGACTGCATCTAAGCCTGACATACTCTTTAGTGTATGCATGTATGCTAAGTTCCAATCAAATCCTAAGGAATCCCATCTTACATGTGTCAAAAGAATCCTAAGGTACCTTATGAATACATCAAACCTTGGTTTGTGGTATCTAAAAGGTGTATCTTTTGATTTAGTTGGTTTATTTGGATGCGTATTTTGGTGGATATAAACTTGATAAGAAAAGTACTAGTGGCACTTGTCAATTTGTTAGTGGCCTTCTTATTTTATAGTTTTCTAAAAAGTAAAATTTGGTTGCGTTATCAACCGTGGGAGGGAAGTATGCAGCAGTCACGTGTTATTGCACTTAACTTCTTTGAATGAAAATATAATTTGAGGATTATGGCATGACATTGTATTGCATTCCCATAAAATGTGATAATACTAGTGTCATAAATTTGTCCAAAACCCCCATTCATAATTCTAGGACAAAGCACATAGACATAAGACATCATTTTCTTAAAGATAATGCATCAAAAAGGCACATTAAGTGCATCAAAAAGGTATATTGTACTTGAATTCATTGATATGAAGCATCAATGGGTGGACATCTTCACCAAACTGCTTGACAATGAGGCATTTTACTACATTCGAAGAGAAATAGGCATGATTGATCAGGTATAATCTATCCTTAAACCTCTATTTTGGTGAGTTAATTTGTCTGTATTTTGATGAACTTATGCATATGTGATGCTATGATGTGTTTATGTGCTTGGCATGCTTTATATATTGTTATATAAATGGAGTTAAAAGAGTTTTGGTTCAATTTAAATGAATCAACTCATTTTAGGATCATTTATAGATCAATTATATTTCCATGAATGTATTAGAGAGTAAACATATCATTTATGCCATAAATATTTTTAAAAAATCTCAAAATTATTTTGATTCAAAACTACAGAGCCCCATATGCCCATATGCCTTTTGGCCATACAATCGTATGCACTTAGCCATATGCATGTATGCCCTTAATGCATACGGCCGTATGTAACTAGGCTGATTTTTCAAAATGCTATTAGACTAGCATACACCTCTATGCGCATCACTCCATATGCCCATATGCTACTCGACATATGGGCACGATAAAAGGGTTTTAAACATAATTTTCCAGATTTTCTCAAAACCTAAAATCGTTTTGGCCATCTACACTCATACCCCTCTCTCTCAAATCACTTTTCCAGTAACTTTGAACTTGTTTAGGTGTTTTCAATCTTCATTATAACATCAAATTAGTGTTTTCTCATCCTCTTTATGTTAGCAGTGTTTGCCCTAGAACTTATACTCAGCATGTGAATGTAAACGAATACCTTACAGGCTTTAGTAAATATGTTTTTTAAATGAAAACATTCGTTATATTCCTTAATTATTCTGAAAGGAATCTATTATCAAAGAGTTTGAGAATATGAGTGATAAATTACCCTTTATCAGATGCTTTAAAGGTTGTTCATGGTCATAGGATTATTAGTAAGGACGCTATTAATCCGGAAGACCATCAGATGCTTTTGTCATCCATGATAAGCATGCAATACTTATTGGTATGGAGGTAGTGAGTCTCATGCTGTAGACATGTGATGTCATGACAACACATGAGCATACTCATGGTATGAGTAAGTTGAACATTGACGTTAGGTGATGGATACATGGGTCGTTACCAACTAGCCAATATCCCATCATTTAGATCATGATTGTGCATATAATCTTTAGACTTAAGGTGACATGTTATCTGACATATTGGAGGCTATGGCTTGTTACTGCGTACGTACCGATGCTAGTCATGTATTAGTATATGGCATATGGTGACCATAATCAGTGGTATGTTGGGATAAGTATTTAACCAAGAAATAATTCATTAACTTGGGGAACCAAGAAATGAATCCTATGACTTCTAGTTGTTGTTGATATGTAAATCCCTAGTTAGGGTGGATTAGGTTCACTAGAAAGAGTTTATAGTAGGAACCAGTTTATCAAGAACTAACATCGGATAGAGGTCATATGATATGACATATAGGGTTTGACTATTCCATGACCCTAGTTAAGACCGAGAATCTGTAATGAAAGGATTTGAGTGCACGGCAATTATGATCGAGAGGTCCATGCAATGTCAAGGATATGATCACTGACATTCATTTCTAATTAAGTAGTTGTGGTATGTTATACTAGACATCACTCACGACTTATGGGACTAAGTGTATAATTAGGTCAACACACTTGGTGGGAAGAAAAGAATTGTCTTTATCTCATTGCTAATTAGAACATGAACCTAGTAAGTGACGTTCCATATAGCAATTCCCATTAGCTTGTATGAATCATAGTAATGATTAATTAAAGAGTTTAATTAATTGTTAATGATGATTGAATTAAACATGTAATTAAATTTACAAAGATGCTAGCATGTCTTGATGTTTAATTCACAAAAATATTAATTTCAATTATGACATAGTTTGTATGAGATACAAATGGGCATGGCTAATTGAAATGGTTTTGGATAAATGATTAAAATAATTAAGCTTAACATAAGATGTTAGCTTAATCCATATTAGATATGGTTAATCAATATTTAAAGGTGATTCCTACTAATTATAGTCCTAATCTATTTGATTAGTTGACTAGTCATATGGTCAACTAATTCAAATAGACAAGTTTCCCATTCTTCTCCTTATTTTAAGGAAAAGGTATGGGATATATAAAGGAAAATTATCATCTTTTTGCCTAAGCTCAAGCTCATTCTACACAGTTGAAGAAAGATGAACAACTATTCATCTTCTTCAACCTCAAGCTAAAGAAAGAAACTCTCTAAGAGTTAGAGAGAGAAAGATTGAAATTCACACTAAATTGAGAGAGAAAGTTTATTTTGAAGAAGAGTTCTTCAAACACAAACTCTTCTTCAATTAACCTTTGAGAAAGGAGTGTGGAGAAGCTTTCAAGTTCAAAGCCAATCCTCAATCTATAGTAAAGGAGCAAGAATCAAACATTTAGGTAACCAATAAAAGATGATTAAAGCTTCTTGAAGAGAATTAGAGAACAAGCTTTTAGAAAAAGCTAGGTATGTTTCAATCTACAGGCTTCGTACTTGAGGAGCTTAACGAAGGAGTGTGAGAGGTATTCTTAGTTCAAACCTTTTTTCGTTCAACTTGTATTTTGTACATAAATTGGTGAAATATCCTTGGTTGAAGTTATGGGTTCAAACCTTGGTTTAGACATTTATCAAAAAATTTGATAAATGACTAAACCATCTATGTTAAAAGTGTTTTAACAAAGAACTTGATTTTCAAAGAGTTTGAAATTTCTAATGATTTTGTTAAAAGAGTTTTGACAAAATGTTTTATACTCAAACACTAGGTTATGGCAATGTTTCAAAGTATTTGAATAATTACCTAACCTAATTTTGTTAAAAGAGTTTTAGTAAAATTAAGTTTTCAAAAAAGTTTTGAAAATCGAAAATCGAATCTCTTTTCCTATTTGATTTTTTTCCTTCAGCTTTTGTTGCGCGACTCCTTAACGTTTCCTTCACTTTACTCATAAAAAGGCCTAATTTCCTCTTTTCCCCAATTTCTACAAAAAAAAACCCTAAATTTTCCAAAATCTTCAAATTACTTTTACAACTGTGTTTGGGTCCTCAAGTTTAAGATAACATGAGTTCAAGACAACTAAAGGGTAGTGCTAAAAGAGGAAGAGACAATCCGGAGGTTGCTAGCTCTTCTAGAGTGATTGCTAATCCTTCAAGAGCTAGTTTAAGGCATTCTAGATAATAGAGGGATGATCCATTGGAACTTATACCCACGGTGAATCTAGTCCTCATAATTTTGGGTTAGTTTTCAATGATAGAGTTGTTAATGAGAGGTGTGATAAGTTGCTCACTCTAGGCACACTTGCTGCATGCACACCTTTGGACTTGTCTGCACTTACTAAATTGGGAGTTGAGAGAGATGTGCATAACTTGCTACTGGTAATTTTCCCTACGTGGAATTGCCTTATAAGCTCACAAGAAGTTTACACAAACTTAACCCTAGACTTCTTTTCCACATTATGCATTGGTGATCAAAACTTATCCTTTAAGTTCAAAATTAGAGGAAAATAATAATTGTTTCATTTAGGCAACTTAGAGAATGGTTAGGTATATATGGTGATGATGGTGTATTGGGAATGCCATACAATTGGCAAGGGGATGCGACTTGGAAGCTTATCACAAATGGACTTGACTTGCCAAATAAACTTAATATGAAAGCATTGGAAAACACTAGCATTAGGCTTCGTATGGCCCATAAGATTATCTTGATTTCTCTCCTTTACAAGTCAAATCATAGTAAGATCACTAGGTTAGATATCTTTTTATATGAATGTATTCTCAATAATGTGAAGGTCAACGGAGCTATGTTTCTCATTAGTGCTTGAAAGAACTTCTTGAGTTGGTTAAAGGGTAAGTTTCAGTGGGGGTGGATTGTTACCACTATTGCAAAGAAGTTAGGAATTGAAGATAATTATTACAAGCCTTATAAGGTACCAAGAAAGAAACTGGACATTGTCAACTACAATACTTGGTTTATTATAGGAGTAGTGGGCAAAGATGGGCGATCATTTGTTCTTGCTTCGGATTTTGCCCCTCCCACAGCTAGGGAAATTGCTAGGCGTGGTCAAGAAGTTGTTGAAGAATAAGGAGCTAATTTGAATGATGACAAGGATCCCTAGCATGAAATGGATGAGAATGCAAATGAGGATGAGGCGTGGTTCCAAGACTCGTCCATGGGCATGATTGAAGAAACCAATAGGAACTTAGCAAACCTCTGACTTAAGGATCGAAGAAGGTTTGGCACACTTAAAGATCATATGTCGACATTTGGGAAGCACCAAAATGAGATGTAAGACATGATGAGTGACTTCATCAAGCATTTTCCCCATCCTCCTCCACCGGATGCATGAGCACCTAACCCATTCATCGCTTTTCAAAGCCTAAACTTCTATTGCTTTCCATTTTTTAGTTTTAAAACCTTATGGCATATTTGAAGTTAGTTATGTTTATGCTTTCACATCTTGGTACTTTGGCCTTTATGCCCTTTATGTTTTAGTTTAGAACTTGCTTTTATTGCTTATATTTTGGGCTATGTTAGTCGTTTGAACTTGATGTTGGATATTATGCCATTTGAATATTATGATATTTTGACACTTGATCTTATTTTCTTTGTTAAGATAATATTTGTTTATGATTTTGATAATATTCATTTGATCTCCATAGCTTTTCTTACTTTACCTTTTTGTTTGATGACAAAAAGGGGGAGAATTTGTTAGTTTCAAAGCTTCAAGCTATGTTTATGCAAATTGTTATGCTATTAGTATTTATCTTGGCTATTTGTGTTTTTTGTGTTAATATTGTTAATTCTTTTAAATTTGCATTAGTTTGGCATCATTTTATATCTTTCTAATGCAAATTTTTTATCAAAATTGTTGGCATATTGATTGTTGTAGCTATGCCAAACTTTTGCATAAAATTTTAACAAAAACTTTAAGTTTAGCTTTTCATTGCATTTCACATTTTTTCTTAAAACTAAACTTAGGTTTTATCATCATAAAAAAAAGAGAGATTGTTATCCTCCATATTTTGATGATTCCAAAACCGATAGTCTAGTTATTCTTTAAGATGCAAATATTTGTCAAAATTGTATTTTCACAGTCAATTGAGCAAATTAAGAGCATTTGGTGTTTACATATGTGTATGGGACATATTATACATGCATAAACACTTTTAATAGACCAATAATTATTTTAGAATCAAAGTATTTTAGATTTTTGCAAAAAAGCTTGGATATGCCCATTTTAAATGTTTCCATACGACCGTATGGTGTTTGCCATATGCCCGTATGGGCCAAATCCATATGCCCCATATGGTAGTCCAGAGAGCTTTGGACTTTTAAGGAAAACTCCATACGCTCATATCTTGTTTAATGGCTATTTATTTCAAACTCACCTTACCTATACGCTCGTATGGTCGGAGCTCCATACTCTCGTATGGCCTCTGTTAGAGTCAATTGGAAATGATGTCATATGTACTTTTTGAACATTAGAAACACCATTTTGGCTCTAAGAAGGCTAAGGTATAAAAGGGGACTTTAGAAACAAAGTTAATAAGATTTAAGAACTATTCCATTGTATTTGTAAACATTTGTTCTTGAGTTTTTAGACTTCTAAGCTCAATCTTTCTAGTTTTCTTAAACTCTTGAACTCTCATTATGATCCTTTGAGTTTAAGAAAACCTTAGCTAGGATTCTCCATTGAAAATCATTAACCTAGAATTTGTAATTAAGTTTTTTGACTTGTGTTCTTTGTAAACCTTAAAAACCCTTGTATTTGGAGTTGTAAGCTCCACTGTTGTAATTGGGCGAAATCCCAGAGAACTAGAAGTGTGAAGGCTTCGATTAATTATAGTGGAACCTTAATCGATTGATTGAGAGAGCGGACGTAGAATAAAGAGTCTCCGAATAACTATTAAAACTGAGCAATTGCTTCTCCCTCTTCTTTATTTATTGTTCTTGTTATATTGCTCTATTTTTTGGTTTGTTATTGGTGATTTGAAACTAGCATATTCATTAACCTTAAGTTCTTTGATCTTTATTATTGTGATATCATTTGTTTTACTTGAAAAAGGTTTCAAAAAGTTTATAATTGATAACTTTGATTACAAAATTCTAAGGATAGTTTCAAAACACCAATTCACCCCCTCCCCCCTTTTGGTGTCCATTTATGGGACAACAATGTGGATACATGTGCTCTTGATTCTTATGAATAAAGTTTGATCTTCCCTTGTGATTAGAAAAAAATTATTTTGTATCATAATATAATATATATATTAATACATTCGGATTAAATAAATATTTTCAAAATATTATTTTTTTTATAATTTTTAAATTCGCCAAGATAGAGGTCACCATATTTAGCCAGTTCCAAGTCTAAATGAAGGAGAATGGTTGTGGTAGGTTGGCAGCTAACATAAAAATTTTATCAAAACTTTTATATGGATTTGAAATATATAATATATGTCATAGCCAGACTCCTGTCATTCTGTGACCGATATTAAGGAGGAGAATGGCATACTAAGATCGAGCCTTATGATATTTTAGGGCTAAATTCTAGTGGGATTTAGGGGAATGACCAAACCTTTCTTCTGTTTTTAAAAAAAGTTGGTAGAAAATTTTACAGTGTAAAACCTTTCACTTAAGGAAGAGAGACCATTTCTTCTTTTTATCCCAGTCCCTATACGCCACATGTCTCATGACTCAGGAAGCTCAAGGATCGCCTATTTAATTTTCATCCAGCTGCCTATTTTGTATATAAGTGGAGATTTAGTTTTCATTTGCTACTATTCCATTCTCATTGTTTTCTAGCTCTTGTATCTCCTCTTAAAACATTGTTTGAAGATCTTCACCAGTTTATCTACTTTGGTAAATGTTCTAATTTCCCTCAATCATTCTTCTGCCTTTTTTCTCAATCAATCTTTTATCTGACCTTAGTTTCTTTTTGCAGCATTATGTCTAAGAAGGTCTCTAAAGTATCACCTAAGCTCATCTATGAAATGATGGCTCTTTCATATCCCCCTTGATTCTGTGCAAGAATGTTATCGATAGTATCTTGGAAGCATATACAAGATCAATCATTTTTTTTTTGCTTTAAGGGAGTCATAACAGGAGGCTTAGTTAAGTAATGCTTCATTTCATCAAAAACCTTATGATTCTCATCGATCTATAGGAATCCTTTGGTATTATTTGCTTTCAATAGTTGGCTCCAAGGATGAAGTTTTCCATCTATGTTAGGAATAAATCTCCTAAGGAAATTAATTTGACCGATGAGCCTTTGAAGTTATTTCTAGCTATGGGTGCAATTGCTTTATTTATTGCTCTTTTTTTTTTATCAACCTCTACTCCTCGCTGATGTACCATAAAACCTAAGAAATTTTCGCCCGATACCCCAAATGCACACTTTAGGGGGTTCATTTTTAGTTTTTACTCCCTCATCCTTTTAAAGGAAAGCTTTAAATTAGCCAGATGTTGTAATTCCTGTTGCAACTTAACCACCCATCTCCATGAATTTTTCAAGGAAATCATGAAAAATTACATTCATCACTCTCTGATAGGTAGTCCTAACATTTTTTAGGCCGAAAGACATGACGACCTACTTATATGCTCTAATCAACCCTGGCATTTAAATGTCATCTTCTGTACATCTTCCTCTGCAATCTTGATCAGGTTGTATCTAGATTGTCCATCCATAAAACTCGGGATTATATTTTCTATAACCGAGTCTATCAACATGTCAACTATGAGCATTGGATACTCATCCTTTGGTGTGGTCATTTTTAGATTTATGAAGTCAACACATATCCTCAAGTTGCCATTTTTTTTTATTACTAGGACTATATTGGATAGCTATTCTATATATACTTCTATCCTTATGAATCTTGTCTCTAATAATCGTTCAATTTCTTATTTGATTAGCCATTCAACTTCATCTAACATTCTCTTTATTGGCTGCTTAAAAGGCTAGTACCCTTATTTTATGGGTAGCTTATGCTCAATAAATTCCCTATCTAACCTTGGAATTTCCTTGTATTACTAGGAAAAGCAGTCTTCTTACTCGTAGGGTAGTTCAATTAGTTTCTTTTCAAATTTTAGAATCAATTTGAAATAAATGAATATCGATCATGGGTCAGCCTCTATTCCTAAATTGATCTCCTTTAGAGGATCTTTCACTTTAATTGGTTTATCTTCCAACTTCTTGTCAGCTATCTTAACATCTTTAATTTTCAAAGCCCTAGAGGGATCTTTCTCGTCATCTTTATAGATACATTTAGTCGAGCAAATGTTCTCCCAAAACAAACCTTGGATCTTCTTGATGACTTCTTTCTGCCTTTTTGAAAATTTTGAGGTACCCATCATCAACTATTATTGTTTTTGGACATGATTTGGCCCTATACAAATAAGTTGTGACATTTCCTTAGCCAACATCATTTTTTTTCAAACTTCTTTCAGGTTCTATAAGAGATGGGACCATCACATTTGGGTGATAATATGTTGCATCAGTCATATGGATAATATCTCTATATACTCTTCCTTGAAAAATGATGAGAATCTAATGTAAGCTGGATGGAAGGCATAAATTTCTGTGGATCCAATATGTCCCAATAATAGGTTATAAGTGACTTATGCATTCACCATGTCAGACCCTGTCGACCGAGTTTCTCTATCGACTTTTGATTGAATAATAATGAATCCTTTAGAAAGTGTCTCACCCTCTGCAAAGTCATATAGAGAAAGATTGGCCAATTCCAAGTCAACGCTTTTCAAAGGTAAAATAGTCACTCCTACTCTACTATCCACTAGGATCTTGTTGGTATATGCCACTGGCCTCCTAAAATGGTCGAATATTAATAGCCAAATTCCTTTGTGGTTGCTCAATAATGATAGAGGGAAGGATGATCTCACCATTATCATTAAGATTGGCCTCTAGGATATCTCCATTCAAAGTGGTAGCTTGTCTTAGTCTGGCTTAAAATTCATCATGTAAAAATGTAACCACAGCATCTTCCAACTTTAGAGTAAGTGCAATTGCTACCATGTTGATACTAATAGCTAAGGTAAGGGGTTGGGCACTCTCATTTGTTCCTTTTGATCCTTTCTTCTTGAGCCAAACCTCCTCATTCATGTTTTCTAGGGCCTTTTCTTTCTCCTCTACCTTGCTATTACTTGGAACCCATAACTTCCTGCTCAACTCAACCATTTTCTTCTCATATTTTTGAATTTTCTCATCAATCTCTCGATCGAGCCTCTCATCTCTAATGGAGATCTTTTGTTTGACCTTCTCATAAGCCTCTTTGTTTCTAGTCAGCCATTTTTCTCTATCCTCGGCATTCTTCCTTTCTCTAGCTTCCCAATATTACTCTTCTTTCTGCCAAGCCTTCTCCTTTTTAGCCTTCAATTCCTCCTTTTTTTTGGGATAATGTCTTGTAGCTTATTCTAATCTCATAGCTTATTGCTGCCTTTGTAATCTACTCTTCTAGGTTCTAGTCAATTCTCATCCCATGTTCTTAGGGTTAGACCATATTCTAGAAAAAACACTTGCCACCTGATGTCCTTTTTAGTTCATGGTTCACCCATTTTTTTGGCTTTGAGGCGACAGGTTTGAACTTTTTGGTTTTCTACTGCTAGACTTGGGTTGAGACTTCACTACTTCAACATAACTTTTTGATAGGTCTCTATGACGCTAAGGATTTGGGAGCTAAAGCCTCTAATGAACTAGTTTCTTTTCCTGGGCATATGAGAGAGCTTGCCTCTTCTCGGGTAACCTGAGCTTGCAATTATCCTCTTTGGCACAATCTCAAATTTTCCTTGCATTTAGGGCATATAAGGTAGGCCTCACTTATCTCTCCGACTTCCTCAATCGGTAACTTACCCTCTAACTTATCTTTCAAGTCTATTTTCTCCCCCGAGCATATTGGAGAGCTTTGTTTATGATATCCTGGGCCGAATGGAGTAACATTTACAATTTGAATATTTATGCCAGTTGATTTCTGATTTGGGAATGGGGTTGTTTCAATGGCAAGATGCATGTTCTTTGGAGGAAACTTCACTCGACCTTCCTCAATTGCATCATGTATCATAATTCTAAAATTAAGACAATTGTTAGTATAATTGCAGTTGGAATTATGCCACTTATAATACATTTCATGCCGATCTTCAATAGGTAGGATGACATGTCCAACACTAAGTTCTATTTTTCCCATCCTTCAAGAGTACATCAAATATTTCCTCGGTCTTGGCTATATCAAAGGAATATTCATTTGCAATTTTGTTAGTCTCGGTCTTATTCTTAACATTGGGCAGAGGTTTTATCAACATTTTGCACTCATAAGGCTTTCCTGCCTTAAGCTCTGGGATACATATCTCCTCTACCTCATCATTTGAGTCTCAGACATCTTGAGGATTTGCCAATGCCACTTGATCTTTGAAATAAGATCCTCTTGATGATGCTTTGTTATGTTCTTTTTCTTTCAAAAGCCATTCAAAGCTAGAGTATCAGTCAATAAGGTAATAAAAATCACAAAGCCTATTTCCTTGAAGCATTTCCCTAAGAGTCATGTTCATACCTCTGAAAGCCAATTCCATCAATTCCTGCTCAGCTACAGCTATAGAGTATTGAGTATTCAATCTCCTGAACCTTAATATATGATTTTTGATAAACTCTCTAGGATATTGGGTTATCTTTGCTAGATCAACCAATGTAACCGATGATTTAGAGCAGTAGAATTCTTTTGTAAAGACTCTTGTCATTTCATCCTAATTTTGAATGGAATTCAACCTTAATATAGTATACCATTTGATGGCAGTCTTCATCAAAGAGAAGCCAAACAACCTTAATTTCAAAAAGCCATTACCAAATACCTCCTTGTACTGCACAGTGAACTTGGATATATGCTCCTTGGTACTTACCTTTTCTTATCCTAAAAGAGGATGAACTTAAGATTCTTATACCCTCATGAAAAATGGTATTTATGATCCACCCACTCAAGATATGGGATTTTGTGAAACTCCCTTAGTTGCCAGGTAACTAGACCCTAAATTATTGCAGTCGTCTTGCGAATTCATTATCATTCCAATGATAGCCCGTGTTAGCATTTTCTTGTGGCTAAGGTAAAGTATCTTCATAGTCATCATATTTATGTGGATATAATTCCCTATGGTTTTCTTGCTGATTAAGGTCTTGGGAAACCTTTTAGTTTTGATCTATGGCCTCTCCCCTTTAGGGGTTGCGCTATTTGTTCTTGGCGGAGTTTGGCTCATCCCATATCATGTAGGGATTATATCTCTTCAGCCATTTAGGATCCTGGTCAAGTTATTAACTGAGATACTAAACTCCTTGGCTAGATCTCTAATTTCATCCTTGGCTATCTGATTTTCTTCAATAAAAGGTTTTAATATTCAACCACGATTGTTCATTAGTTATGTGAACATGTCATGATTAGCTTGTACAACAGCTGACCCGAGGGTCGTGATATCGGCTTGGCTCAACACCTTTGGTTTTGGTGGCATTGGTCATGATTATAATCATGATCACTCAGGATCCTCTGGGGTTTAGCCAAGGTCTTAAGAGGAGTATGGGGAATTTTATCAAACATAGTCTCATTCCTCTCAATATTAGTTCCTAGATTCCTCAGGTCTTCCTGACCCTTTTTTCGA
The DNA here is from genome assembly GCA_948294925.1 of Codiaeum variegatum. NCBI lineage: Eukaryota > Viridiplantae > Streptophyta > Magnoliopsida > Malpighiales > Euphorbiaceae > Codiaeum > Codiaeum variegatum. The sequence continues at coordinate 14,446 of CAOJBK010075823.1, forward strand.
GACTCCTCAATCTTAATACCATCCCGAGGTGGAACTTGGTTAGGATCTTCTTGGCCAATTTTGCGGTTGCCCTTAGAGTTCTTGGAAGTATTTATCTCATGAGTTCTAGTATCCATTCTATCTATCTTAGGAAGAGTCTCACTGTGGATGCCAAAAAGAAGTTTATGCCTAAATCAGTCAGTAGGAATTAGACACAAATCGATATTTAGATTGTTTTAATCGGGTTTCCATCTCAGATATGGCTATCATTTCAAAGATCTGTAAAGAACAATATTTTTTTTATAATTTTTATATCAATGAAGTAAGAATAGAATACAATCTTTTTTTTATAAAATTTTCTATTATTGAAACTGAAACATAATTGAAATACAAGAATAAGAAAGTAACTGATAGGGCTTTTCAGGAGTTTTGTATGTAGGTCGATGACTATCAAATCACTCGTTGGAGAGGTTTGGTGTTTGAAAAAATAACTACCTCCATGTGGATAGGTCGACGACCATTGTCGTTCTCAGACAGGATCTTGTATATCAACCGATGATTGGTTTGAGATATAGGTTGAGTTGTTGTCACATGCTTGGATAAGCATTGAGCAGTAGAATTTATATTTTTGTGATTGAATATGTGATTTCTGATGTTATTTGAAAACTGTGAAGGTACTCTTTATAGTCATTCCTGAAAGTATTTTTAACCTAAAAAATATAAAGTTATGGTATACCTTTATAAGCTGCGTAAAAAACCTCTTACTACCCATTAGTATTATATTATCTTGTTACTAGCATTCTGGACTTGCTTACTGAGCTCAGTTAGATTCGACCTTTTGGACCGGTGTAAACATACATAATTTGAATTATAATCTTATTTAGAAATAATTAATTCAAATTAATAAATTAAAGAATAAATTAAAAATTATTTAAAAATAACTATTTTATTCCTTAAAATTGCCTAATTCCATTACATAAATCAAACACAACACAGTTTACATTTTTTTTTGGGCTTGTGGGTACATGTTTAGGTAAGTTCATTTGGACATTAGTCCAATTATTGGGCATATCTTTTATTGTAGCTTTATATTGTTTAGACTTCCGACCTCATTAATAATTGAATTTTATTTCTCTTTTGGGGAAAAAAAGAATTCAGTTGCCAATACATAATCTACCCTACACTGAAGTACAGCAATAATTCTTCATTTTTTTTCTGGAGAAAATGTAAATGGTCAATTCATGGCCATCCTGTTTCTTGCCAAAGGAGAATTGTCCCCATCTAATTAGTTAATTCTTCTCTACTCTCTAATGATAGTAATCTCTTCCTTCAGTCTCATTTTTAAGATCTCCCCTTTTTGTGTGCTAACTCTGTTTCTCATTCGACTATTTCTTTCACTGAAATCCAGAAATAGACAATCAATTAGATCATGTAATAAGCTGTCAAATTTGCAGTATTAGGAATAATCAGCACATACACACACCTATCTTGAACTTAGAGGAGCTAAACCCCATCACACATGCAATAATTACAACAACACATGATTAATTGGAGGACCTCTCATAATATACAAGTATAAAGTAATGGTAATACAACATATAAACAAATAAAGAATGTTGATTCTAATTGAAACAACAATGATGATTTTTAATATCTGAAACTCACTACGATTCCTCTAACCCATATCCCAGATTCCAACTTTTGCTTGCAATTCATTGTACTAAGTTTCTCAAAGCTGCAGATATCCAAAAAGAATGATTCAGCCAACTACTTCATTCGCTATCGCGCACATAACGCGTTAAGCAACACATGAGCTAACATGAGGTCTACAAAATACTGATGACCGATTTCTCCATCTCTCCACTTCATCTTCACTGGAGCTTTGCCATAATGAACTCCGTCATTGCACCGATTGTCATAATGCCATGGAAAAGTCAAGTCAAAGTTATCGATCACCCCGGAAAGAAGGTTGGCTCGCCTAAATTTTTCCAACACAACCCAGTTAAATGCCTCCATTTTGCTAGGATTAAACGCTAGAGCTCTCGCATACCCTCCAGTGGCAATTGTGGTTCGATAAAAGATTCGAGGAACTATGAGTCCTCTCTGCTTAATAGAATCCATAACCTGTTTCCAAAATGACACTGCATAATCAGCTCCAGCTGAGAATTGTCTGATATTAGTCCAAAATATGCCATCATGCAAACCAGAATTCATGATTATAGTGTCCGGCACAGTGTCTTCCGAAAAATACCTCTTCAACAAATTTCTAAACCCTTCATTTTTCAAAGAATTCAATCCTTGATAATTCTGCGTCTCATTCCAATGACCATTGAAAATGCTTGTAAATCTAACCGATTGAGACGCATCTTTCGGGTTTGAAAATTTCATATCGAACCGCCTCGGAACAGACTTTATTTCAGGCAAACCCAACACAAAATTAAGCGTATTTCTAATTGTATCAACATGATTTGAATCACCCCAAAAGAAAATCCACCTACCCTTTAAACAATCCCAAGCA
>CAOJBK010076434.1:0-12280 GCA_948294925.1 Codiaeum variegatum
GAAAAACATCATATTAAAAATCACTTGGACCTTCATTGACTAAAATAATCATTGCAGGCAGCTTTCTAAAAATAAACAGAAGTTCTGTTGAAGTTACATCCCATTCAATATTCAAATGAAATTAACATATATTGAAAATTACAGCCAGGAATCAAGATTTGAAGCCATGAGAAAAATACTGTAAATTTTAATAGAGAATATTTTGAACATTCCATTGAATTACTCAAGAAAATAGAAGGTATGTCTACAATTTTTACAAATATAAACCAGTATTAAGCATAAGGATGTTATAAAGGATTCAGTATCTTAGGAACTAGAAAGGCACACCTTCTACAGGCTTCATTTTACGAGCATACAACAAAGCTTCATGGACCCCTAAGTACATCTCATCCAAAGAATCCTCTAGTCTCCCTCTACCATGGACAAGAGGTTCCATAACCTGAAATAAGATAATTTATTCATTCAAGATTTAATTACATTTACTTTAAGATTAAAAAAAATCCAAATCATAAACTTTAATAAATAAGAAAAAAGAATTCAAACATATATAAAGGGCTTTTTTCTCATGAAAATCTAAAACATCTTAAAATTGAACTTGATATTGGATATAATACAAGAGAAAAAAATTCAAACAAAAATAACAATAACTTACTTCAATTTTGGACATTCCATCTCCAAGGAAGGCACAAGCACTCTTCACATGAGCAATGTAATATGTATCACACAACCCACAACGACTGCACCCAAGGAAAGAATATAAATTGAAGAAAACAATAACAATAGTAAAAAGTAGGGCAAGAGAATCACCTGCAATGGTCCTTTGCAGGATATGTGCCACCATGTGGAATGGGTTTAGAGCGTTTCCTCCAGTCATCTCTTAGCTTCACTGACTTGTTTGAGGAATTGGATTTGTTGGAATCTGTTACACAGAAAATGAAAACCACCACCAGATAGCTTATTAGCTAATTAAGAGAGTACAGGAATTGCAAATACATACAGCCAGAAAGATCTTTATTGATACCTTTAGATGGAGAAGATGATGAAGAAATTATGGGAAGTGAGAGCTTGCAGATTGCCAAACTCATTGTGCAGACAAACAAGAGAGAGTTTTGACTGTGCTGTGCACCACAAATTCATGGCTACGGATTTGTGGATTATTGATTATTTGCTTGGTGCTAGACGAAAACGGAACGACAACGTTTCCATAAAATCTAAAAGAAATGGCAATTTTACTTTTTTGGCAAAAAAAAAATATTGTGTGGTAAAGGATTAATTACAATTATAATCTTATATTAATGCTCAAAATGTTTGTTTAAGTATGAATGACTAATTTTAGAGGACTCCATGATAGAAATTCATTTATTTGACAAAGAAAAAAAAAAGATAGAAATTAATTTAAGGCAGAACCACCATCTTTTGTAGGGATAGATGGTTCCTAGATGAACTGCTCATGAATGTAGCCTAGGGTGCCATTTCTCTTCCAAAAACTTTAGTTGGGATTGACATAGGGAAATTCTCAACCTTCTTTCTACTTTTATTGTTTTCAATGTTGATAGTAATGATGATGATGTATGTTGGTGTAAAACTAGCAATGGTAATTTTTCTGTTAAATTTTCGTATGACATGATTACCAATCAACAGGATGATGGTGATCGTGTTTGGAAGAATATTTGACATTTGCAAATTCCACAAAAAGTAAAGATGTTCTCATGGATGGCTATGCACCAGAGGGTAATGCGTAATGCCGGAAGAAAGAGGAGACACATGACTAACAACGATCCTTGTCCTTTTTGCCCAAGTTTGGAAGAGAATTTAGATCACTTGTTACAGTCATGTCCAAGAGTGAAAGACCTTTTGGAGAGCAATGATTCCACGGGAGGCTTGGAATAAATTTGAGCAAATTCAATATGCAAACTGGATGAAGGAATACCTCATCAACAACTACAATTTTTCGGCATAGATACACTCATTGTCTCTCAACTTTCAATGGTTACGTGATTGTCCCTTAACTTTAAATTGTAACAAGAAAATCCTTCAACTTTAATTTTTGTAACTTGTTTGTCCTTTTAATAAAATATTGACCTCAAAACTTTTTAAAATTCTATTTTCCTCCCCCAAAAATTTTTTAAAAAATTATTTTAGTCCAACAAAATTTTTTCTTACTTTTAATTACAATTTGATCCCTGAAAATTTTTATAATTTTAATTTTTTACCATAAATAATTACAAGTGTTGTTTAAGCCCATGAATGAAATTTTAAGAGGAGAATGTTTAACTCCTTGAAGAGTTTATAATAATATTAAACACTTTTCGATTAAAGAAAGGCAAAATAATCAAAATTTATTGTGGTATATTCAAAGAATTTGTGATAGGATTAAAGATACTAGAGAAGAAAGTAGACTAGAATCTATTATGGTAAAGCGATCATTTGACCCTAGAGCTGAAGAATTTCTTACAATAATTAGGACAATAAGGAGATTAGAGAATAAACATCCTTTCTTTATGATTTACCAATTATATGACAAAATATACCATGTGTAGATCCTAACTGGAGTGAAGAACTTGTAAAAGATTATTTAATTTGGAAAAGATCACACTTTAGGAAAATGTTTATAATATTTATGTTTTAAAGATTTAGTGCTTAGGCACTATTGTTGGATGAGCAATAGTTGCTTGAATCCTGATTATCATCACTTAGATCACGGTGCAAGCAAGGATCCTGCAATAGGATTATTAAATTCTATTATAAATCGTGTAGACTTTTTGAACAAATCCATAGAAAAATATTATAAGAGTTTGGAAGAGCTGACTCTTAAACAAGGTGAATTTGAGGAATACTTCCTCAAGAACAAAGGACCTTTGAGATTTTTTGCTAGCACCCATTATCATAACAAATACGAGAGGTTGAAAGAAAAATGAAAAAATAGAATCTAACTATGAGATCCTCTAGAGTAACTCTCTATTCTGCCTCTGATTTAGAGGGAGAGTAGGCTCACATTGATTGATATTAGAGCTAAGGGAATAGTAAATTCTGATTTTTCTTAATTTCTTTGAAACTAGGTAGAGACGAGTTTTATAATAATATTCCAATAAAAAATTGAAAACACGTTTTAAATTTTTTAAAAAAAGAATAAGATTTTTGGAAAAAGCGTTACAAAGAAATATTAGTAATGAAGTAAGGAATAAAATAGAAGAATTATTATAGAAATATACAAATATTATCCGTGAGAATTAACAAAGGCTAGGTAGGTTAGCTGTATAATATAAGTGTTAGAAAAATCTTAGAAAATATTAGTATGTTAAATTTAAGTGATGAAAATGAAATATTAGAATTAAGAAATAAATGTATGAAGCAAATAATTTTTGAAGATAGAGAACTTTCTAAAAATCACGAAAAAGGATATTGGGACTGTGAAAATTATAGGAGAATAATAGATTTATTAAATACTATAATTAAGTGGACTAATAAATATTTATCAATTGGATCTAATTAAAAAACTAAATAGACTTTTGGTATAAAAAATATAAATAAGAAAAGTTTAAGGTAGCTGAAGGACTGTTCTGTTACAAATTCTGAAATTTAAAGACAAATTGGTAACAAAATTGAGTACAGTGACAACAGCGAAATAAAGGATAAAGTATATGGACAAGTATTGTAATTAAGCCAAAAAAAAAGGGACAAAAAACTCTTTCACTTGCGCAGTTTGCATTAATGCAAGCCTTGGTAGTGCCCAACAGATTTGAAGTGGAAAACCTAGACAAAAATTAATTTGTACTGGTGTTATATGTATTAAAGTACAACGAACTAGTTTTATAATCAAAGAAAATGATGGTTATCCTTTCAAAATGATAGTATTAACTGAGTCTATATATGGGATAATGGGTTTTGGCGATTGTACGATTGATTTGTGCCATAACGAGTGCACATAATCGCCTCAAACAATGGTAATTCATCACGTATGTTGTACCTTTGTCCTTTGCTACACATAATGTGTTGTGCACAGTTACAGCATTCTTGCCAAATTTACCTGGAAGAAAGTCTTCATAGTGGCAAGTGATGTGGCATCATATATAACTGTATATTTTATTTATTTACTTAAATATTTTATTTTATTTGTCATCACTATAATCAATATTGGTGTTGCCCTTTATCTAATATGTGACTGATGCATGATAATGACATATTTTAAAAAATAAATGAAGTCAAGCAAATAAATATGTCAATCTTGAGAGTATTTATGTGGTCCTCTTAATCAAGACCATAATGTGGGCATATTCTAGTAAAAATTCACTGCAATTATGTAAGTTTAGTTTATTTTATATGACTGGGTTATTGAGACGAAACTGGTTTCATCCTTTAACCAAATTGATTGATTAATTATGTGAACATAATTAAAAATTTCAATTTTAATTACTTTATTAATAAAATTTTGATATCCTTTATATAATAAGAAAAACTAGGAAATTTCATTGTGTAATAGGTGTAAAACTAATTTTAAGTTACTTTGTTGTGGAAATTGTGTAATTTTTTCAAAATTTTACATTTCCATATAAATGTCTGAGTTATTTTTTCCTTGGAAAAAAAATATGGTCTGTGCAATTATTTATTTTTTTAAAATTCGTTAACATTACTGGTAGATAAATAAATAAATAATTCTAATTTAAAATTTTTTCTTGCAAAAATTATGAGTATTTTCAAAGGATAATCCAATATAATTAATTTATATGTAAATTCAACTTGAGATCTAGTTCAAGTGGTAAGATCATTGCTCTTGGAAGCGAGAAGTCTCGGGTTTGATTCCTCTCCTCCACTGTGTGATTTTGCATTTCTAATAAAACCTTATGTACTATTCAAAGCAATCTAAATATCTTTTAATTGAACAGGTATGCAGATTTTATAATTGAGCAGTCATTAAGAAAATATACGGTTTAATAGGTTAAACTTTTCATTTTCCCATATGGTTTTAATTAGAAACTTTATTAAGTTTCATAAAGATTGTTGATGTGCGTTTGAAACTATATTGATTTATTGTTAAACTATATGGATATGGCATTTGGCCATATCCATTAATGCTATAATATGCAGACTAAGCCATTTATAAACCATCAGTATTTTAATTACTAATATATAATACCATATGGAGCATCATTGTTTTGGAATGGGGAAATACAAATTAAAGCATATACTTATTTTCTTAATGCCAAAAACTTTCTCCTATTTATTAATATATTAAGAGGTAAACGAGAGTAATGCAAACGAACATTTTCTATTTAATAAGTATGTTCTATTACTTTTAGTTGGATATGTTTATCATTTTGTATTTCCATTTCAAATTTCATTGCAACTGATAAGGGTCCGATTAAACGGACTACCCGAGGGAGTTGGGTCCGAATCTAAAAGAAGGCCCAAATATAGGAAAAGGCCCCTGGCAGTTGGACAAGACTAATCTGGATGAGCAAAGGGATCCAAGAGACTAGCAGAGTCTGGGTTGAGCCACTAGATTGGGAATAATGAATGATAGATGTTTTGGCACCATGGGAAGCCTAATCTGAAACAAAAAGACAAAACATCCTAACCGTTATAGTACACCAGTACAAGAGCACGCACTCTGGCACAACCCACATTTCACAAGGGACTATCTTCTCTGCACGTTACCACCTCAAGGCACTGGAAGACATAAACAAAAAAAGGATATTCAAGGCGGTTAGCTAATCATCGCCCACAACCTCATCCTCAATACAACCTCTTTTGATCTAACGATATCCTTCCTCTCCAAGGAACATCCACAACTGTCTGATCTCGAGCCCATCCGTACTAGAGATCCTTATATAAAGCCCTCCACGCTTAGGATTAAAGTTAAGTTCAACAACTTCTTCTTCATCATCTTCTTCTTTCTCTATGACAGCTCTCTGGCACAAGCTTGAGGGATTCTTTCTCCATAACTAAGAACTGACTTGATCATCAGAGGACCTTTTCCAGACAACACATCTAACTCTCTAACTGGTCTCTTGTGACTGCAGGCCAAATAGCTAAAGCCCATTTGATCTGAACCTAAGACTGTCTGGATAACTCAGTATCATTGATTGAGTATGTACCTTCAACAACTTTAGACATATTTTTATTATTGACATGCCCTAACTGATATATATATATATATATATATATATATATATATATATATATATATATATATATTGCCAAATCCCCTAATGTATATTTAGTTAAAAAAAATTGCACGTGTAATATAACTATTAAATAATTTAGTATTTAACCTTTAATTTTGTCAATTTTGTTGTTAGTTACCCTTTGGTTGCATGACTTTTTTTTTTTTGTATTTTTTCCAAGAGCCATCAGGTTGCATTACTAAAAAGTGAATTATTGACTTGTACTTGTTGAAAAACATTTAAACATTCATACTTTTCAATACTATTAACTACACATTTCAACTATGACATTTAATTGACAAATCCTTATTCAAAATTCAGGCATAACTTTTGGCTAATATTAAAAAAATAAATTAAATGATAAAAATAATGTCATCACGTGTGTGCCACAATAATTACTGAAAATCTTGTCCCCATCTAGTACAATCCCAATTTTCCCGCGTTTCATGGTATGTAGGCGGTATAGATAGACAGGCATGATTAACTCTTGTTACTTAATCAATATGTTTACACTAGTATATGTATTTAGCTATGTTTGCAAAAAAAAAATTAAGTTAATATGACTTAATGTTGTTTTGTTTTTCTTTTGGCCAGTAACTATTATTATTATTATTATTATTATTATTATTTTCCAAACTGGGTGGATTGACAAGTGGCACAAACAAGATTGATTTTTGTATAACTTACTAGTATGATTTATGACTACTTAACTTGATTTATTAAACTGAATGGTGATTTTTTTCCTGTATTATAATAGAAAAAATAATCTTTTGTGACTAATTACAATGATTTATATGCGATTTACAATGGTTGTTGTAGCATAATATTAAGAGTTTGAAATTTGTTTTAGCAAAATATGTGATCTCCTATTTGGCGTAAATAAAAAAAATGTGATCTCCTATTGATTTAAGTAATATCATACCCACATCTAACTAAGATTAACGTTAAAATGAATCTATTGTAACTTAATGATGATTTGTTTATATTTGAAAATTAATTATTATATTGTATTTGATTAAAGTTAATTTTAATTTTTTTTTTCAAATAAGTAATAAGATGTTTATTTTCATAAACTATAGAGCGTCCTGTAAAATGCTGGAGTTGTGCCTGACAATATTTCTAATATGTCATTTATGCATTTCAATATTTCTTATAACTAAAATGTTAAGAAAAATAATACCTAAATATGTTATTGTTTAATATTTACACACTGTAATATTATAACAAATTATTATTACACATTTTTTAAAAATTAATAAAATAGTTCATAAGTGATATGGGTTTGGGTAAATGGGTCGCATAATTGAGTTGTGACCGGATGTAGAAGGCAAGCCCTGGACAAAAAGAGAGCTTCTCATAAGTGGATTAGGCTCACCTGTACGAATCAAGGAGTTTAACAGAAAACTCAGCCCGGGAGTAAGTCACCAGATCAATAGCCATGTACCATAGGTATTCCGGAAGTATTGAGAAGGCTTTAGCTACCGCGGTACATTAGTACAGGAGTACGCACTTTAATGCATCAAGCAGTCATTAGAGGGTTGCATCCTCTACACATAATCACCTAAGGGTAGTGGCATGCATAAACAAAAGAGGATATTCGAGGCGGTGTACCAATCACCAACTGCCTACTCAGTCCTAGTAAAATTTCCTTTCATCTAACGGTATTTCTCCTCTCCATTGAATCTAGTCAATCGTACGATCGCAAGATTTTTCATACTGGGGATCCAACTTTTTCTTGGATACCTATTTAAAGCACTCTAAGCTCATGAGACAGGTCCGTTGAACAACTTTTTCTTCTTATTCTTCTTATTCTTCCTCCTCTTTCTTTGTAATTCTCAAGAACACACTTGAAAAGATTCTTTCTCTATAACTATCAACTGACTTGACCGTTGGATGGCCACTGCCAGGCAACCTGGTTGACCCCCTTCTAACCGGTCCTTCTATGATTGAGGGCCATAGAATCAAAACCCTTTGGATCTAGACCCAATAATGCTTTAGAGATTGAATATCATTGATTGGGATCACCCCATTACTAGGTTTTGAAAGTTTATATTTTTTTTAAAAACATGGAATATAATAATTTATGATAACAACTGTTGTTGCCAACAAATAAATAACATTTTGTCGACCATACTTATATGGAGGTTGGATTCAAAAAACTAGTGGAGGAAGACCTGAGACACTCATAGACGATGGTGAGGAAATATAAAAAAAAAATTAATACTAATAAATACATAATATTATGTGAAAAAATATTTTTATTTTTTTGCTACATTTTTTATATTCCTTAAATATATACATCATATATCAAAAAATCAAATTAATTATATTAAAGATGAATGTATTAACCATATTATCCTAATAAATTAAATTGTTTCAATCAATTTCAATTTTAATATACAAATAACTAATTTGTATTAATTATAATATTTTAAAGACAAAAATAATGAAAAAAAATTATTATTTTATTCAATAAAAAGTAATATAAAAATATAAAGAGTTATAAAGTAGATAAAAATAATTTTTTAATAAAAAAAATTGTATTGCTCATAAAATTTGTAAAAAGAAATTTAAATATATGCGGCCTGCTTAATAGGGTGACTCTAGGCAATTATCTAACTCGCCTACCTTCTGGACCCTCTCCTGTTTGAGACAATGACAATTTACAAAAGTCAAAGTGTAAAACCTTATCTCTTTCGAAATGATTTTAAGTACTGTTCAAATATTGTACTCTATAGCAGTGTTTTAAAATTCGGGTTTAACTGGCCGATTTAACCGATTGAACAGAGAATCATAAGTCTAACATTTTGGGTAATAACCTAAAAAAATCGGATTTGTGATCGAACCGGATTGTAGTAGATGGAACGAGATAAATCCGACTGAACCAGGCAAAATATATTAACACCATGTTCAATATGATTTTAAAGATATCTTTAAAAAATATAAAATAAATCTTAAAAAACAAAAAAAAAATTAAGAAAAAAATATCTTAGATTTTTTTTTAAATCATGAGCTTCAAGAATCAATGATGGCACCTGAGCATCCCAACTAAGTTAACACTCTCTTAGCAACCTTTTCATTTTCAAGAGCTCTAATTATTATTAATGATATGCATTGGTGATGATTCCGCATGTATTCTCCATTTTAACTGACACATCAAATATATTACCTAAATTGTCAACAAGACGCATTAGGATGAATGACCCCATTTGTTATGTCAGTGTAAAACCCCTTGGTATTACCTGTCCATAAAATCCATGCATAATAAAGAACTATAGGTATACAAAATTAGATACATCAAATTAATTCAAACACAATCTTTACAATATCACAGACAATAAGTTGCATACATAAGTGACAAGGTTATAGAAGTATTGAAGTATATACAGAAAAAAAAAAATTATCACATCATGTATCCAAATTGAACATTAAATCTGGATAATCTAGCTTAAAATGATATTGGCCATACCGAATTTAACCTGACAGTAATTTTCAATATAATAACAATTAAAAAACAAGGCACAAATATTGATTGCAGTGCCAATTAAATGTTACTAAATATATTCAAAATTGACAAACACCTGAGATTGAAAAGCCGTATTGTGGAGGGCAAGACAAGTTTCATCTGGTTGGTACACTTACAACTGTAAAGAAAAACACATAAAGATTGCCATAACAACTAAAGAACTAAATTAAAACAAAATTGATCATAGGGAGACATAAAATAGAAAACCATTGTTAATCCAGTTACTATAGATTTCCAACAGAAAATTTTTATTATTCAATGATGTTAAGAAGAATGAGAACTTATGTAAACAAAAAACTTATAGCCATAGTTATTAGTATCATATTAATAGAAAGAGTTTTGAATCATACCATGTCCAGTTCGTGTTACGGAACCCAACCTGTTTTTCTAACGCTGTCAAAGAAGGACAGAAATTTGTTACTTGGTAACTTGTGTGTATCAAGCTAATGTTTATGAACCTCTTTTCTGACAAACAATATCGAACTAGTTCCCATTCTCGTGCCATAGCAACATATCCCCATTGTCAAATTCTAGTAACAGTTGAACTAGTTGAATAACATACTGCCATTATCCATAACAATATACCTAGTCCATGATTCCTTGACCCCATATACCTTTATAAGCCAAATCTCAAACGTCATCGTTTCGCCAACAACACAGACAGATAAACATAAATATCCCTTAAACACTCCAACTTTCATCTCATGGTCATAATCATCATCACTTTCTAAGTAACATCCAGGGAGATCATACCCCATAAATTTCTCAGTATTAAAATTGAAACAGTATATACGATCATTTGGACCCATGTACGAGGCAACAAGCTAATGTAGGTAATCATTGAAATATTAACTACAAGCTAACATGAATTCAATCATGGAAGGGGCATCAACTAATGGTCTCCATTCACCTAAACCAATTGAGAAAATTTCTGATTGAACGTTTCCTAAGAATTCAACCTCTACCCCCAGTAAGATAATATTCCATGTTTGAATCACTTTAAATTGATTTGTATTATAACAAAACCCAATAGTGAAGTGGGCTACTCTCCAGTGTTCGTCTTCAGCTTTACGGATAGCAATCCTAACATACTCTCCAATTATAGGGTTGCATTCATACACATGACCTTCACATACGAAGTTCGTCATATAACATAACAAACCATTACACGAATTACAAAAAATTATCGATTTGATAGGGAAGTCATTGTCAACATCCAATGAAAGATTGTCTAAATTAACACTCCCTTGGACCCGTAAACCATTCACCTGAATTAATTGAAACTCTGTAACATGGAAATCTAAAGCTTTTATAGGTGAAATCAACATACCCCTTAGTTATCTCTCACAATGCAAGTTCAGAAATTCTTCAAGTGAAATTATGTTGTACCACATCTTGCAAACGCACCTGGAAGCCATCAGGCTCTTAATTGGCAGCAATGATAGTATACGCAATATAAGTTCAGAAGGGAGATCGTTGAAATGTATTGATAATGCCTTCAGCCCCATTTTTCAAAATGTGCCACTGTACATACCTTGGATTTAGCTTCTAAGGATGATAATATTAAGCACTAATTTCTTTTACTTATCAAATTAAAAAGAAAATTACATAGATGAACACAAGAGCATTCAAAATTGTACTTTGCAATTGTTGTTCAACGTAAAAATGGCTTTAAAAAAGGTAATGGGGAAGAGACAAGATAGTGATAAATGAAGTTGAGTGAGGGTTAGAGTAGAGGGTTAGTCAGGAAGATGACGATTAAAGTGGTCATTGTTCAATTTGTATTTCATTATCATTTGTAGAAGGGTCATATCATATGATGTATATTGTTACTTTAAATTTGATTTTTTTTTTATTCCAATTTACTAGAATGTGTATTTATTTAATGATGGCTATTTAAAGCATTATTTTTTTCTTATTTATATTATAAGTAAATGGTAGTTCATTATTTGATTAATTAAAATTTCATTCCACTTAAAAGGTCAAAATCCTAAACAAAATGCTTTATTTTAAATATTTGTTGAGGTTGTGCAGAAAATAATTTAAATTAAAAAAACAAATATTTTGTAAGTGTGTAACGAAATATAATAATTTGCTTCATATTTTAATTTAAACTACATTTTCATGCCATAACTTAAACTTGTGTAGTAACATAGTTACATAATAATTGGATACAAATTACTTAAACTTGTCTGCAATTTCTGAAAAATTCACATCATATTTATCCATACCAAAAAATGAAAAAACTACCAAAATAGTGCATATATATAGTTGTCTAATTTTCCAAATGAAGGAGAAATTGACCTATTATACTCAAATTCATCCTCATTATTTCCAAAATTTTTAGGTAGTATTTGATTGGACATAATGGAGCATAATGTAATGTAATCAAATTAATTTCAAGTGTAAATTTATATTAGAAATACATTTGATTACATTACATTACATCACATTACGTCCAACCAAACACTACTTTAATTTAAAGACAAAGTTATCAATTAATCCATGTATGTACTCTTATTTTAACATAACATTATTTTTCCTAACTATGCATTTATGTTAACATGTCATACAAATTTATATGTTAAAT
>CAOJBK010076770.1:0-16611 GCA_948294925.1 Codiaeum variegatum
TGATAGAATTGAACATGTAATTAAATTTATAAGGATCCTAGCATATCTTGATGTTCAATTCATAAAAGGAAAATTTTCAATTATGTCTTAGTTTGTATGAGATACAAATGGGTATGACTAATTGAAATGGCTTTGGACTAATGTGTTAATTAATTACATGAGATGTGATTAATTATTGGCAAAGATGATTCCTACTAATTTCATATGCTAGTTACATTGACTTGTTGACTAATTACTTGGTCAATTTAAGCCAATGGCATACTAGCACATGTAACCCATTATCATCACTTATCTTTTATTATGTTAGGTGATTTAAATGATGATGTGTATGGGTATTTAATGTGTGGGGGTTGTCATCTTTTGCGTAAGGTCAAGATGATAAGCTCAATATTCACTATTGATCATCTTCTCCAATGGTTTAGAGAGAGAAGGTCTCTAAGAGTTAGAGAGAGAAAGCTTCAAATTCACACCAAAATTTGAGAGGAAGTTTAGATTGAAGAACACTTCTTCAATCTATAACTTATTTTCAATAACCCTTGGGAAGGGAGTGTGATGGAGCATCAAAGTCCAAAGCCATCCTCAAAGTCTCAAGTTCTTGAGCAAAGAAGCAAGAATCAATTCATTTGGGTGATTCCAATGAGAAAGGATTCTAGCTTCTTGAAAAGAACTAGAAAACAAGCTTTTGGGAAAAGCTAAGTAAGTCTCAAGCTAGAGGCTTCACATTTGGGGAGCTTAACGAAGGAGGGCGAGAGGTATTTTATAGGTTCTAAACCTTCTTCGTTTCTATTGTGTTTTGCACAGTAATTGGATAGATCCTTGATGTTGAGTATGGGTCCATTTTGGTTTACTTATTTGTTAAAGAGTTTAATGAATATCTAAACCATACCATGTTAAAAGTGTTTTGGCATGACAAATGTTTTATTAAAAAAAAAACCGAACTGTTACTGTTCACACTATAGTGCTGTCCAATTCTGGACAGCATTCGGTCTTCCGCTGCGCGACTCCGTATTCGCCCTTCACTTTGAACTTGATGTTAAGGGAGTGGTAGATGATTTCAACAACAACATTGAAGATTCTTCATATTTTGGTATTATTATTCAGGATTCTATTTCTTTCTTACATAATAGATTTTACTATGTTCAGTTTGTGAAACGACAAGTGAATACCCCTGCTCATTTGTTATCTAGGGAAGCTTATTCTAAAGCTTGACACATTGTTTTCTTTAGTGTTCTTGTTTTTATTCGTAATGATGTAACGTTGGATGTTTTGGCTTAATAAAAATTTGATTTGGGTTAAAAAAAATAGATTATAATAATATGAAATAATATAAAATAATAAAATATAAATTCCCATCAATTTTTTTTTTGCCAAATATGATCAATTTCATTGATTAACGCTTCAAAGCCAAATTGAGTACAAAAATAAACCTATTACAAGCCTTAAATTGCATTACATAAACATCCATTAAAGGGTTTTTTACATGGGTCAAATGCCCTTAAAAAAAAGGCTAAAAGGCTAAATATCTGAATCCAATACCTGGACGAAACTACTCCACCTTCTTTTACACAAGGGAGAGCTTCAATAATGTAGCTGACGGGAATGATACTCATAATGCCTAGCAACAAGGCATGTAACACATTTTCTTCAACACCAAATAAACTTTGAGAAACTCCATCTATGAAAACTAAATAGTTGAATGGCCAAAATAAGCTTTAGAATATCAACTTTAGAATTTGGATTTGATAGATGTTAAGGTCGTCGGAGAGCCAAAAGGATACAGATGTTGATGCTCTCTCTACGACCAATAATTTTCTTGCTTCATCTCACCTAAACACAGATCTTGACCTAGAAGCATCAAAATAACAACCAAAATCTCCATCTGATCCATATTTAAACTTGAGAACCATCAAGAACAAACAACCATCAAAGGCGAGAAATTTATTTTCTTTCTGAACTAGTGGATAAAAATCACAAACAAGCAAAAAAAAAAAAAGAAAAGAAAAATTAACTAGAAATGTGAAGAAAAAGTGGTACTCTCGCCCGCAACCGTGGCTGCCGTGATTTCCAATGAGAAAAGCTATGGAGGATACCAAAGGTTGAGAGAAAAACTTGGATGGCTAGGGTTAAACCCTTTTATACAACTTGTGTTTCTTTCAAGACGAACTTTCATTCCATAATTGTGTATAAATAGATTTTTTATTCCTTTCACCACGTTTTAAAAGAAAGATTTTGGATAATAATTTATTGTTTCTTTTTATTATATATAGATATAGATATATACTGCATCCTATGTGGTAGTGTAGTGGCAGAAATTGGTGACGTGGAGCATCGCTGTCATCCTAATCAGACGATCAAGTTCATTTGGCCTATACAGAGGGCGGAGAAGAGAGAAACGTGGAACAACGTTGATCTGTGTTTCCAAAGTAAAAAAGTCAGGCTAAATGAAACCATGCTTCTTTATCTTACTCGATATGAACATTGAAATTTGAGTATGCAGACATATACAAGTTCAAGCAAATTTTTCGGAAATTTCATCAGAGGCAAGTTTGTTTTACTCATTAATTTCTATTTTACTAGGAACTTTCATTGACATTGAAATTCTCTCTTTCGAAGATTTTGTTCAATCTCCGATCAGAGGCAGAACTCTCATTTCTTTTCGAGACACTGTACAACAAACTTGTTCATTAAAGAAGAATGAAGAAGAAGATGAAGAGGAGGAGGAGGAGATTCTGAAGATGAAGAAGAGGAAGAAGAAGAAGATGACAGTTCCTCATTCAGATCCTCCTACCATTACAGATGTCAATCGTTTGTATCAATTTTTTGATCGAAGGTGCTTATTTTATTTCTCTCTTTTTACTTCAATTTTCTAATTTTTTTAAATTAATTTCTGTTTTACTGGTATAGCTCTAATCTCGTACTATTGACTGGAGCTGGAATCAGTACAGAGTGTGGAATTCCTGATTACAGAAGGTTCCATTTCTTCTCTTATGCGTCACAGTTCTTACCCAAAACGTAATCTCTTCTAAGTTAAACCGTTACTTCTTTGTTCTTTTGCAGCCCAAATGGAGCTTACAGTTCTGGTTTCAAACCAATTACACATCAGGTGATTTCAAGTCTGAACACATGTGCGTCATGTCCAACTCTTTTAGCATTATTTTCAAAATCATATGTGAATGCTATGTGGAAAGGGAGGTAAAAATAGGTCACTGCATAATATGAGTGGCTTCTTTTGAAGTTTTAGTAATTTTTACTGATGGATGACACTTAACAAAACTCAAATAGACCACTTCAATTCCATCGGTTTTATAATCAGAATCAATAACTTAACATCATGTACAATCTCATTCTTGATTCTGCAAATAGCTGAGTTGCAAACTGCAGTTTCTTAAGATCTAAAGAGGGCAATGTGCCTATGTTTTTTAAATGTTGTATTGCCCATGGCTGTGGATTCTACTTGCTATTTTTTTAGGGGAAAAAAAATCAAAGATCCAGTTCTTAACCTGTTCCCTTGTTCTTGTAACTTTTCATTTCATGAACAGGAGTTTCTCCGTTCAAGTCGGACCCGCAGGAGGTATTGGGCTAGGAGCTATGCTGGATGGAGACAGTTTACTGCAGCACAGCCTGGTGCAGCGCATTTTGCCCTATCATCACTAGAAAAAGCAGGCTGGATTAGTTTTATGATTACTCAAAATGTTGATAGGTAAAAGCTTTATATAGATGGTCTTTTCTCTGGGAAAGCTTTGCAAGCGTATCTTCCAAGTCTAGTGGATCTAATTTATCTATGTCCCCATTTCAGACTACATCATCGTGCTGGGAGCAACCCACTTGAATTGCATGGGACTGTGTATTCTGTCATTTGTCTAGATTGTGGGTTTTCCTTAAGTCGGGAATTGTTTCAGGACAAGCTGAAGGCCCTCAATCCAAAGGTCAGTTTTATGCAACTTTTCTCTTTTAAAGTAAAGGATTACTTAGGCTTTGCATCATTTATTTTCTACAGATTAATAAGGTTTTGCACATTTGGAGTTAATTTCAGCATTACATACTGTTGTGCAGTCACTCTTTGTGGGATGAGGACTGCTTGAATTAAGGGTAGAGGTAAGATATTTTAGATGTATGAAAAGCCCACATGCAAGAATATTTATCAAATTAATCTATAGAGAGCTGTTCTTACATTTCTATCCACCAATCCATATTTTCAACACTGATAACCTTTAAAACCCAAACCTTATTCTCTTAGGTTCAATTCTGGAAGTCTTCATTCTATCGATCTTAACCAACTACATGCAGTAGTTTAGGTCTTCCCCCTTATCTTTCTCCATCGTCAATCCATTTGCTTATTTGTCATAGTACCTTTTTTAATTTAGGGGGAGCAGGTAGGAGACCTTGTTTCATTTGATTTTATTTGCTTTGGTGAACAATTTTTTTAAATTGTTTTTGGCTTTATTTTCCTTTATAGTAATTGATAAAAGGGTTATTGATGAACCTATCATATTACAGCAGTCTTTCATGTGAATTAATGAGCTAAATGTATCATAGGTATGATTGTTTTGCTTGTTTCTTCCTTGGGTTTGTAGTTTTTCACAAATCTCTGCATACTACGTGCTATTCATTTTTTATTTATTTATCTTTTTCTAATAGCATATAAAAGAAGGCGGGCCTTGGCGCAATGGTGGATGCGCTGACTATCCGTCCACAGGTCCAAGGTTCGAGCCCTGGAAACGGCCTCTTGGCAGAAATGCCAAGGGAAGGCCGCGTACACATAGTCTCCTTCCCCTGAGCCCGCCTTAGCATGGGAGCCTTCTGGCACTGGGGTCCGCCTTTTTAATAGCGTATAAAACTTTGCTTAGGTGCACTTCTTTTTCATTTCCTTTTGTTCCACACTTGAATAGCTCTTGGTGCTTTAGTTCATCTCTCGATGGATTCAGTTTTTCCTACACCATTGAATTTTTCAATCTAACCATCAAAACACATTCACAAGCCTTATTTTCTGATGATCTCCAGCCAACTGCAGAGCGAAGAACGAGGATTCAGAATCTGTGCTCGAGTCCTTTTCAAATACTATTAAACCATAAAGGTAGAAGAAAGAGTTTGTTTCTCAGAGTATATAAGAGAATGGTAGGATGGAGACACCTAAATGTTATATTGAAAAGAAGGTCAAGAGGATATAACATCATGGTTGTGATTCTTTTTACTTTAATGGGATTTGTGTAGAGTCACCATGTCATTGCCTCAAATCTTAGTGGTAAGGGTGTAAATGATCCGGCCGTTCGCGAGCAACTTGGTGTTCGGCTCAATAAAAGCTTGTTAGCGTTCAACTCGTTTTATAAATGAGCCAAGCTTGAGTCTTAATTTAAGCTTGTTTAATAAATGAGCCGAGCTTGAGCTAGGTTAAGCTCCACTCAATTAGTCCTACGAACAATTTGACTTAGTAGAATGTTTCCTTTCATGCTTGATTCCTACTTCAAAAGAGATTGTGCATGATTTGGAGTATTTTGTGAAGTATTGAAAGTTAACTATGATAGTTGGATTAGTGCAAATGGCAGTAATATCCATTTGAATATGTAGTTTTTACTAACATTTACAGTGAATACTGATACTTCATAAATAATTATGATCGTGCTGTAGTGGGAATCTTGTTTGTTAATGTTAACTTCTTTGTTCTGTTTTGAACTCTCACAAAAGCACTCAGGTCAAAATTCAGTAAGATTCAGATTCAACCTGGTTTTTGAGCTGGTGAATCTGAGGGTCAGGTTAAATATGTAACTGGAGTTGGCCAGTGGTTGCACCATAAATAAATTAAATATATGATGATTATACATAAAATGCTATAGTTAATATTCATATTACAGCTCATGACAAATAAAATTATGTCAAAATAAAGTCTAGTTAATTAGTTAATTAATATAAGTTATGACTAAACACTAATTAGCAAGTTAAGTATGTAATATTTGAAATATATTCTAAAAAAAAATTGATATAAAAACTTCAAATCACACACACACACACTCATTCACTCACATATCATATTGAATTTGATGAAGAAAACTTACTGTGTGTAATATTTCAATTTAAAAGGTGTTGAGGTAAATAATCAAATTATTTTAGAATGATATTAATTATAAATTTGAGAAAAATTTCACAACAGCCTTGGTGTAGTGGAAAACTCAAACTATGACTGGGCTGACCAGTTCATTGGTTACCTGTTCAATTTAATGGGTTTGATATATGAATAAAAGAGGTGACTGGTCCAGTTCCCAGGTTTCCCAGTTCAACAAGCTGGGCTGATCCAGGTTTTACAGCAATTGCAAGCAACATTTATATCAGTAATAAGAGCTCGAGATCTTTTGTGCTGGAAGTGCTGATAGTGTTAAAACATCTAAAATCTTTGAAATGCAGATCTCCAAGTGCCTTTAAATGGAGTTTCTTATCGATATCAGAATTTTTTTACTGTGAAGATACATGTATAAATATTTATCTAGATCAATAACTTGTTATGTGGCTGTCCTTGTGCGGAATAATTCTTTGCTTTACTCTTTACATTTTAACCCTTTTTTTAATTAAGCTGTCATGCATAATTTGATCTGAAATACTATTTTGTAAGATGTATTGGTAAAAAGTAGAAATAGTATTATAACTGCCCCAACATTTATTGCTTTATACTACAGTGGGCAGCAGCAATTGAAAGTCTGGATTATGATGCTCCTGGATCAGACAAAAGCTTTGGAATGAAACAAAGGCCCGATGGTGATATTGAGATTGATGAGAAATTCTGGGAGGAAGATTTCCACATACCTACATGCCAAAAGTGCAATGGAGTGCTCAAACCTGATGTAATGACTTTGTTCCATACATTAGAATTTTCGATAAGGCATACCCGCTTTCATTTTCTGGATTTTATTGCAGAACCTTTTCTCTTGACATTAACTGATGGTAACGATAAAAAGGGATAAATAATTGATTTCTCACAGTTTTTGTGAATTCTTTTTTACTAGTTGATAAGTTCATCTGGTCTTACCTATCAACTTTTTGGACACATAGCCATGGGATTTCTTAAATATGACTTTTATAAGGGATAATTGTATGGTATGGCAAATTGGCACGAGTCTCAGTTCTTGGGATTACATGCATTGGACATGCATGCTTTTTTAAAGTGGCAAAGTACATGTATGTAGTTAGACATTAGCTAATATGCTTTTGTGAAGTCAAAAGTCCAATCATGAGTTTATATACACAGCTTTGGTCTGCCTTTCATATAAGAAATATTTTACTTGCTTTGGCTGTATATGGTGTGCCATAATCAAAATTCAATGTAACTTAAGGATTGTTTTACTTGCTTTGGCTGAATCTGGTATGCCATAATCAAATGTTGTGTAATCACAGCAGAGGCATATACCAGAATGAAGTCTTATTTCATTTGCTTCTGCATCATGTACAACATCTACAATCTGTCCTTATACATTAAGTTTCATATGCTTATGCAATCAGAAGTCTACTAGCAGCATTTCTAAATGTGGGTCCTGGTTTATATTTTTCATCAGCAAAGAAGTTTACATGCCTTCTTTTTCTTGAAAAAGCACCAGACTTTTCCATGTAGTATTGGCTCCTTACTGGGAACTGCTTACAGTAGGCTTACAGGTTAGTTGTATTAGGTTGGTTTGAGTTATTTATTTGATGGGTGATGGTATGATGACACATACAAGGTTATGTGACTATAATGTAGGTCTGTAAACCCAGTGTCTTGTAATGCACTTTGCAACTGTAAAGATGGCTATGAATTTGGCTGGGAATGTGTAAACGAATATTATGGACCTATATGCATGTTCCATGTATTTAGTGAATGGGAATGTGCAAGTGAATAATATGGACATATGCACAGTGCATGTGTTTGTTAATAATCTATTTTTTCTTGTCCAGGCACATCATTCATGTATTGTACTTTTGGCACAGTAGAAATTGACACAATGATGTGATTTTTCTAATGTTAATAATCACATGATTCTTGAAGGTCGTTTTCTTTGGTGATAATGTTCCAAAGGATAGAGCAGACAAGGCAATGGAGGCTGCAAAAGGATGTGATGCATTCCTTGTATTGGGTTCATCTCTAATGACCATGTCTGCCTATCGACTTGTTAGGTAGTATATTTCATTTTCTTCCATTATTGCATTTAACTATTATGTGTATTTTCTTCTTGCAAGTTTTTGGCTTACAATGGTTTTGGAATTGATCAACACAGGGCTGCCCATGAGGCAGGTGCTGCTACAGCAATTGTTAATGTAGGAGTCACACGAGCTGATGACTTCGTGTCCTTGAGGATAAATGCCCGATTGGGAGAGGTAAAGTCCTCTAGAACCTTGTTGGGAAGTAGCATCTGCAATTTTATGTTAATTTTGTTGATTACTGTTTGGTTGATTTTCATAGATATTGCCTAGAGTGATTGACATCGGATCCCTTATCATCCCAGCTCTCTAATTATGATGTTAGAAATCAGGTACTATGACAATACACTATCTTTTATTGGTTTCAATTTCAATGCTCAAAATAGTGTTTAATGGATAAAATCTTAAGAACCGAATTGTCTTTTAGATTGCAGGTGAGGGCTTGAAATGAAGGATAGAATGTAAACCTATGCAGAAGTTTTTGACCATTACTATTATTTATATGGCTCCTAGATGATTAGCCATATAAATTTTAAGTTCAGGGCTAAACATTACAAGCTTGAAATTCTAAGCTTAATTTATTTTTTTGAAATGGATCAGTGTATTATCAAAACCATCACTGATGAAGGTGGATTTAACACCTTTCATGAGACCAGACATAGAATTAGGACTGAGCTTGTAATTTAGGAATACCAAATTGGACTGAAGTGTCGAACTCATTTAGTACTGCATTGTAAAAATTTTGGTACTTTAGCGGAGAATTGTACCGAAATTTTTAATTTGGTACAGTATTGGTTCTTATCTCATATCTGAACTGAGAATCATACTGAATTGAATTGTATTGTACTGATTCGAAAGTACCGGTACTGAACCAAATATTAACATATATTTATAGTATTAATTAATCTATATACATATAAAATTTTAAAATATAAATGTTAGCTTTTATATATATATATATATATATATATATATATATATATATATATATTAGACCTGTATATTATATTAATTAATTAATAATTATACATATAAATTAGATTTATTATTATATTAAATATATAAGTAAGTTTTAATAAATTTATTGAAATTTAAATCATAAGAGTATCATTTGAAAATATTTGACCAAATTAAAATATCAGAATATTATATTAAATAAATATTGAATTATTTTAATATTATACTGTAAAAATTTTAACAAGTGAAAATTATATTAAACTTTTGGTACGGTACTAATATTTTCCTGAGGACTGATTTAAAGTGAACCTTGCTTAGCGCTACATAGAAATAGAGCCCTTGCAAGTGTGCGGACTGCACAATTGTCTAATCTTGGAATTCCTTTCATTAAACAGAAGATAGCATGTCTGATGGAATATCCTGAACATCTGAAACATTACAAAACGATCTTTACTATAACTAGAGGAAATTTTTAGCCTTATAATGAGTTAATATTACAATTACCTCCTTACAATATAAAAGAGGACAATTGTTCAAACTACTTAGTTTCTTTTAATGTCCAATGAAGAGCAAAATTAACTTTTAATCAAATTTACTTTTTTAACTAATAATTTTGGATTAAATCACTTCAATTATCTCAAATTAGGCAAATTTTTAATTATAATTTAAGTCAAATTTTTAACTAAATTTGATATAATTTCAGTAATTTAGTCTAAAATTTTAATTTAGAAGAGTAAATTGAAATAAAAGTTAATTTTGTTTAAATTAAACATTTAAAAAAAATTAAGAGATAAATTGAAACCCTCCTAGAAACTTCAAGGATATCTTCAAATAAAAAAAAACATGAGCTTGTCTGTTGTCTCTCTTGTAAAGTAAACTAATGATGATCAGAGAATCACTTTCAACAATAATGTTTTGGATCTGGCAGTGATTGACATGCTCCAAACCATATAGAATAGCATTTGGTTCTATTTTAAGAGGATCCATTTGTCCACATAAAAACAAGGCTCAAGAAATTTTGAGGTCATAAGTAAAAAACTATTTCAAGCCCGATCTCCTTAATTGGTTTCTCCGATCTCCTTCAAGCAAGCTATAAACATTCTTGTAGACCTATAAAACAACATAGTTAGAGGGATTAAGGCGGATGGCATAGAGAATCACTATAATGCTTAAATTAATTATCTTATTATTAGTTAGAGAATAATGATATTATATGAAAGAAGATAGAAAAAAATATGAGTGTTTGTCTATGTGTAAGGTATATTGTGGTAGATCTTTACCTAAAAGATAAGAAATACTTCCCTCTTTAATAGGTGATATGAGATAAATCGTACCTAACTCTTTATTTTATCACTTGTCCCCATAAATTCAGAGCTAGATGCTCAATTTTATTTAAGTACTTTAACTTTGTTTAACTACTTTTGCGTTAACTATCTTATTAAGCTTCAATTGAACTCTTTCCTTTTATTTGCTAGTTTTTTTTTTCTCTCTTTTGTAGAGGATATTTACTTAATGCTCTTTTATTTTGATTTGTCTGACTATGAACAACCTCTTTTAATATTACTTTATGTTTATAATCTTTTATTGCAACTTTTTTTTTTAGTTCTAAAATACTCTATGGATGAAGCTCTATTCTCCTACTCCTTTTATCCTATTTTCAATACGGCTAGCCTTCTAGGAGTACAAGACTGTTTTATATAGAGGTAGGCAGCCCTTTATCTTGTACTGATAATATTTAAAATAGACAGCCCTTTGTACTTTCTCTTTGTTCTTGATTGATTTATCATCATATGTATGTATGATTACTTTATATGAGCTCTTAGACCAAGACAGGTCCCTACTCTCCCTTTTGGGAGAGTTCTTGGGCTTAGTGAAGTACCTCTCCTTAGGCTGAGGTCTCAAATTCAAGTGGAGTCTCTCTTTTGGTCGAGGTCTCGAGTTGAGCCTACTTCTCTTTTGAGCGAAAGTCTCGAGGTGAAGAAAGTTACGAGTCTTGCAACAAAAACATAAATAATTTTTTTTGAAAAATTTTATTTTTCTTTTTAAAATATTTAAACTTTGTCAAAACTCTTCCAACAAATATTAGTCCATAGTCAAAACTCTTTTAACAATGTAGATTTAGGCGAATTTTCAAACTATTTGAAACAGTGGCTTAACCTAGATTTAGACCTTAACTCCACAAGAATTTTTTTCACCAATTATGTAAGTATAAATACATCTCTTTCTCCTTCATTAAACTCCCAAAATCTGAAGTCTCTATCTTGAAACACACCAAACATCACCAAAGCTAGACGTCATTTGAATTGATGGCTTGCTTAAACCTCCTCTCATTAGTTGTCCAATTTTCGTTCAAGCTCCTCTTTCAATCCTCAAGAGAATTTAGGGG
Source organism: Codiaeum variegatum (assembly GCA_948294925.1). Classification (NCBI taxonomy): domain Eukaryota; kingdom Viridiplantae; phylum Streptophyta; class Magnoliopsida; order Malpighiales; family Euphorbiaceae; genus Codiaeum; species Codiaeum variegatum. The sequence goes on from CAOJBK010076770.1 coordinate 11,501, forward strand.
TTTTGGACTTTCATTGATCACCATCATCAAGACTAATTCTTCTCAAGAATAAGATAATGAGAAATGAAATTGAACTATTGAATAATTCTTCTTCAACCTCAATTCCATACTCCTTGATGTTGGTTGAGACAATTTCACTTCTAACTCTTAGAAGGAAATTTCTCCCATTTTCATTTCCATTAACTAATCTTACTTATATCATAAATAAGATTATTATTTAAAGAAGAAGAAGAAGAACATTAGAAGAACATTTCTTCGATTTGCCCAATCTTGCTTCATCTTTAACATAGATTGAGAGCTTTTATTTCTAACTTTTAGAAACTCTCTTAATACAATTTTTATAGAAGATGAACAATGGTAAAAAAGGATAATGAGGTGATGTCTTTTACTAACCTTTATACCCATACTTTCTTCATTTTTTTCCCTTAAATTAAGGAGGGAAACAAGGAAAGAAGTTGGATAAGGTTGACAAGTGTCAACTTTTGGCTTTTAGTCAAAAGTCCATAATACCCTTATCTGATAAAAGATTATTACAAATGGATCAAGGTTAGCGGAGAATCTCTACACATCTTAATTATCACATTGAGTATGAATTGAATTAATCATCTCATGATCAAACTTAATTATTATTTAGTTCAAATTATTTGAATTTAGTCTCTTTTTATTTGTATGTCATACAAATCATGATTTAATTGAAATTAAACCTTTTTTTATGAATTAAACTTCAAGACATGCTAGAATCTTTATAAATTTAATTACAAGTTTAATTCAATTATCATTAACAATTAATTAAACTCTTTAATTAATTATTAATATAATTTTATATCTTTGTTATGCTTTACAGTAAGTGACTTACTAGGTTCATGTTCTAATTAGCAATGGAATAAAGACAACTCTTTTCTTTCCTAAAATGTGAAATCCCCATTTCACATTTAGTCCCATAAGTTGTGAGTGATGCCTAGCATTGCATATCACGACTACCTAATTAGAAATGAATGTCGGTGTTCATATCCTTACATTGCATGAACCTCTCGATCATAATTATCGTCCACTCGAATTCCTTCATTACAGATTCTCGATCTTAGCTAAGGTCATGGAATATTCAAGCCCTATATATTAAATCATATGACCTCTATCCAATTCCAGTTCTTGACAAACTCAATTCCTACTAGAAACTCTTTCTAGTGAACCTCATCCACCCTAGCTAGGGATTTTCATATCAAAAATAATCATAAGTCATAGGATTCATTCCTTGTTTACCGAAGTTAATGAATCCTTTCTTAGAGATCACTTATCCCAACAAATCATTGATTAAAGCCACCACATGCCATATACCAATACATGACTAGCATTAGTATGTAATAGCCACCAATATGCCAGATAACATGTCACCTAAAGTATAAGGATTATATGCACAATCATGATGATATTGACTAGTGGTAAAGACCTATGTATCCATCATCTAACGTCAATGTTCAACTTACTCATCCCATGAGTATGTTCACATATTGTCACGAAATCACATGTTTGTAGTATGAGACTCACTATCCTATACTAATAAGTATCTGATACTTATCATTGATGACAACATATGTAATGGTTTTCTGGATTAATGATGTCTCTATCAATAATCCTATGACCATGAACAACTTTTGAAGTATTTGACAAAGGGCAATCTGTCACTCATATTCTCAAACTCTTCGAGAATAGAATCCCTTACAGAATACTCAAAGGACATATATATATTCGATACAAGGAATGCTTCATTTAAAGAACATATATACTTATAGCCATTTGAGTTTTATATTTATAATCACATGACGTGTATATATCTCTAGAGCATACACTGCTAACATGAGGTTAACTAGAGCCTACTTCACTTTTGGTGAGGTCACAACTTTTTTCCCATTTGGGTGAGGTATTGAGTTGAGCCTACTACCCTTTGGGCGATGCCTCGAGTTGAGCCTAATTCCCTTTAAAGCGAGATCTCGAGTTTAACTAGAGTCTAGTTCCCTTTTGGCTCAAATTTAACTGGAGCCTAATTCCCCTTTGGACGAGGTCTAGAGCTAAGCCTACTTCCCTTTTGGACAGGGTCTTGAGCTTAACTGTAGCCTATTTTTCTTTTGGGTGATGTCTTGAATTTAACTGGAGCCTACTTTCTCTTTGGGTGAGGTCTTAAGCTTAACTGGATCCTAATCCCCTTTGGGCGAGGTCTCGAGTTTAACTGGAGCCTACTTCTCTTTTGGGCGAAGTTGAGCCTACTTCCCTTTTGAGTGAGATCTCGAGTTGAGCCTACTTCCCTTTTATGCGAGGTTTTAATCCTACAACCCTTTTGGGCAAGTTCTAGAGCTTAACTAGAGCCTACTTCCATTTTGGGGACATCTCGCTGAGATTTCTTCCCCGTTGGGTAAGATTTCACTGAGTCTACTTCCATTTGGGTAGGTATCGAACTTTCAAATTTTTCTTAAGTAACCATAGGAAATAATTCAGAATTATAAATTATTCATTACATGACCAATCACTCAAACCATGAACTTTTCTTGTAATTTTCACTTAATGTCATATCAAATAAACAAAAAATAGATAGATGAAATAATCTCATGATATTTATAGATAGCATGTCATATATTAAGAAATAAGTTATAGTAAGTAGATAGAAAAAGAATAGACGTCAGTTTTGCGGTAATTGATGATAATTCTGCATGTTTCTTTTTGAAATATGACTCCAGGAATGGAGCATTAATGATGACTGATACCTTAAATAAGTTGAGAATCCAATCCATAGGAGGTTGTGATTAAACTACTTTGTTGAGTTCAATATTCCACCGACGAAGCAATGGCATTTGACTATTTAATTTTATATAATTAAACAACTCATGCAATTTAGTTAATAAATAATATGAATTTAATTTTCATCAATTAAGGAAACAAGAGCTATTTCAAGAAAATAATATAATTGTTCATAAAATTCAATAGCTCCATAAGCACATTAATTTCACCAGGCAAAAAAAACACATTAAATTTCAAATCTAATTATTTTAATAGCAAATAGACTTAGTTCGTTAGTACTGATAACTTGTTGGCTAGAAAGTTGATCCTATGCAAGCCCAAACTGGGGATGTGAGCTTGAAAACCCACACTAAAAAGAGTCCACTTTAGATATGGATCCCATTCCATATCCTAGATGACATTTTTTTTTCTGAATATCCTAGATGACTTTGAAGTAGTATTATTTTATGAGAGCTAAATACGGAGTCCAAGATGAATTCGGACTCAACAATATGCATCCTACTCATATTCTACCATCATTCAGCCCCTATAAATAAGTCTTCATAGTCCATAAATAAAGGTACATAATGAATGAATCTTACTAATGTAGTCAAAGCCATGGTGAAGGTAGTAGTTGTGTATCGGATGTGAAGGAGATGAACTAGTAATCATCGATGATGATTGTAGCAGAGGGAGAGACATTGAAGAAATTGCTGATATATTTGTTTTTTCTATTTTCTAGTAACGAGAAATTTGATTAAGCTGTGAATCCCTAAAACCCTAACAAAACCTAGTAGAATAAGAAATTCAATTGTTGTAAGCTCAAATAATCTTCCAAACCAAACTAATCAATCAATCGAATAAAAACAAAATCAACATCAAAACACTACAAAGATAATATACAAAAGAGGAAGAGAGAGAGATCATACAACTTGGATTCTGGAATCTTCTGGCTCATCAAGAAAATGGTTAACCCTTTCCTCATCTTCAATCGTTAACATACCAACGTTAAGTTTAAAAGCAACTTTATCCTCAGATGTAGAGGCTGCTGGTTCACTAGTTTGTTCATCTTCATCGTCTACTACATCGCTCCATCACATAATCTCTATCGACTCAAACTTGCTCTTTGAATCAGTACTCGTGGAAGTGGTGGTGGTTAGTGTGGGTAGTGATTAATCCTTAGCCACCGACACAATCACCTCTCTGGTTCATGGAATCATAGAGAATGTGACGTTGCATGGCGTGGCTGCTCATTGTGTCCCGTCTGAGAGGGTAAATGGTGGAATCATTTTTGATTTAGCTTATCTCTGTTCGTCGAGGCTGATGAGAAGAGGATTTAATTTTTTTTACCTAAATAATAGGCATCGATTGTACTGAAAAATCAAAGCCATTTGTTATGCACATGCATCAGTTTTTCTTCAAAAACTAAAACAAAAAATCAAGTTGAACAAATGGCATCGGTTGCACTTTAACAATCGATGCCCAGAAGTCAATTACATTAAAAAAGTGCCACCAAATATATTTTTGGCTTCACTTGTTCCAACAACCGTAGCCAAATGTGCGACGCCAAATGCCATTTTTTGTACTAGTGTTTCTAAAAATTTTATATTTTAACTAAAAGTTAGTTTTCTAATTAAATAATAATTTAAATAAAAACTAATTCTATTTTAATATTATATTTATATAATCAATATTTAATTAAAAAAAGTGCATGATTAAATAAATAAATAGTAACCTAAAAAATAAATAGTAAAGTTATAATTGAAATTTAATTTAATTTTTTTGTATTTTAATGTATTTATCATTTTATTTATGAATGAATTCATAATGCATTAAATTAAATAAAACTAGTCATTTACTTGTGCGATATGCAAACTATTTTTATTATTTTATTTATTAAAATTTTATTATTATAATTATAAAAATATATCTTTCATAATAAAATAGTATACGTAATTATTAAATAAATTATAATATATAATTTTATATGTTCTAATGAATCAAGAAAATTACATTATATTATTTTTTAAGACAATTACATTGTTAATGTCAAAAAAAGAAAAGAAAATTACACTGTAATTTTTTAAAAAAAATATAAGTATTTATATATTTTGATTCAATAAAGATTTTACTTCTAAAATTTTATATTTTAATTAAAAGTTAGTTTTCTAATTTTCAATAAAAATTAATTATATTTTAATATTATATTTATTACAAATATAATATATATTTAATAATAGATCAATGAAAAGTTTCCATCTTATATAACATATTTTCAATTGTGTAAAGAAAAATTCGATTATACATTTAATAAATTATTATTATTATATCTATTCAATTTA
>CAOJBK010077008.1:0-10016 GCA_948294925.1 Codiaeum variegatum
AGCTGCCTTCAGTATGGGTGCTCTAACAGCTTAAGTGAGTGATCGATTGGCTAGGATTCTCTATTAGTAGGCTTGGTATATTGTAAGGGTTCAAATTTGTGAAGTTCTTCAAAAATTCTTTAGAGAATGAAAATTACCACCTCAATTGAATAAAAAACTTATTACCTTGGTGCGAAAATCTCAATTCCCTTAGAAGGTTTGTGATTTTTGTCCTATTAGTTTATGTAATTTCTTATATAAAATTATTGCTAAAATTTTGGTGTTAAGGTTGAATCCATAGCTTACTAGTATTATTCATTCATGGCAAGGAGCCTTTTTGCTAGGGAAATCAATAGAGGATAATATATTGATTTCTCATGAAATGGCTAACTATTTTGGCAAGATTTCCTCTAAGAAGAGTTTTTCATGACAATTAACTTAGAGTTTCTAATAGAACTTTTAAGGAAGATGGGCTTTCATCATAAATTTATGGGTTGAAGAATGTATTTCTACTGTAAAGTGTAAGGTACTAGTGAATGGGGAGTAGTTGGATGAAGTTTCTCCTAAAAGGGGTCTTTGTCAAGAACATGATTATCTTTATATCTTTATTTTTTGGTGGCTAATTGCTTACCTACACTCATAGAAAATGCAGTTAATAGAGGGGAGTTAAAAGGTGTAAAGCTAAATGCCCATTGTCCATTAATAATCCATCTTTTATTTATTGATGATATAATATTATTTGGATGTGAAATGCAAGAAGAAACTATCATTCTATCTACTATTTTGAGAATTTATAAAATGGCTACAGGGCAAGGTGTGAATCTTACAAAGTCAGTGTGAGGCCCCGACCGAGCAGCCCGTGGGATCTTCCAGTGCACAGTCGAGCTTATGGCTCGAGGAAACTGACCACGAAAGATTAAATTGGGCATGACATCGTGGAATGTGTCCGGGTCCCGTATTTATATATCCACATGTGTTCGTTGGCATGCACGTGGTGTGTTTAGTATACAAAGTCGCCTCATAATAGTTTAAGAAAATAGATTTTTCTTAGGTGATTAAGAAACTTTTTGTAAAAAACTCCATTTTAGAAAAAGTGATTTTTACCCAATTATTGAAAAGACTGTTCTCTTGAACCGAAATGGGTTCGTGGATTCGTGATCTGATAAAAAATAATTTTTATAAAAAATAGTTTTGACCATTTTTATAACAACTTTTTGGCTTAAAAAAATGATTTTGGTTAAAAAAGAATTTTCGTATATGTGTGGCGTATCACTTGATGAATGAGTAGATAATTACAGTAAATATGATACATGAACATGTTATGATGCACATGACAAGCCATAAAGCATTAAACAGAAAGTAAATCAAGAGTCCCTCCTTTAGTCCACTTCGAGTTCTAGGGAAGGCACGCGTCCCTAAAGAAAGCAATAAATTAAATTACAATTGCAAAAATAAGCAAATAATCAGGGGATCCCCTCTCCAGTCTGCATATCTGAGAGGAGCACACTTTCCCTAGTACATATCCATAATGAACAACAAAAAATAATATGGAATAACTACAGATACAGCAGATCAAATAAAATAATAATGGATGAATAATAATAGAACTGTAGAAACGAATAAATAATAATAAAGGAAAATTTTATTTTGGAGTTGAAGCCATGAAACGGCTTGCCGGCATATCCCTTTGAATGGAAATCAAACCGCATGCCATTCTCACTTCTCGCGAAGGGTGGGGGTATTCTGATGACAAGAGGGTGGTTTGTGTGTTCAACAGCTAACCGATTTTATTTAATAAAATTGTTAACCAAAAGGCTATTAACCTTTTCAGATTCGATTAATAAAAAGAATGATTTTGATTGTGAGTTATTTACCTAAGTTCGTTTTAGGGTTTAATTGAGTTCATTTTTATGAAAAATAGATTTTCAATAAAAACATGTCTTAGTCAGATTCAAGGGCTTTAAAACACAATTCTGATAAAATATGCATTGAATAAGTTTTAAAGGGTTTAAACAATCCAAAGATTAGAGGTAAAGAAGCATACTATACCGATTTTTCCTTTTGTTTTTGGGGTTTTGGAATCGGTGTGTTGGAGGGGTTGACGAAACCGGAATGAGTCTCCGTTGTGTTCGGAGAGCACAGGCATATGTCTGTCTAAACTCGACTTGAAAGGATTAAATTGCTGCACTGATAAGAACTGCAGTGTGTGTTGTGCAATTCTGAAGTTTTGTATCGATTGAGGGAGAATCGTAGTATTTAGAAGTTGGAAAATATGGCTAAGTGCGCTTGGAATTTGGGAAAAATTCATGTTGAATCTGTTTTAAAAAGTTAAAATTTATAGGGATTCGTGTCAAAAATCCTAGGGCAAAATGTGTCCATTTTGCCACAAATGTATGCGTTTTGGCAAAAATGCATGTGTTTTACTGTAATGCATGCACAAACGTGTTTTTGTGGGCCTCGGTTTATGGGCCCAATTTTCTAATTCAATTCAGTATGATTTGATTAAGTTTTTTTGGATCTTCTGGATCAATTTGAAGTTCGATTTGGGCTTGGTTTGAATTGTTGGGATCATATTGATGGGTCAGATTTAATGGTGCAAAATTTAGGGTTCACAACTACCCCCCTTAACAGTCTCATTTGCAAAAATGTGATTAATAAGTGAAAGCGCATTTAATGCAGTAGTTGAGAATTTTGCCTATAAGAAGGGCTTAAGAATTTCATTTGAACTCACAACTTCACTTTTCTTATTTAAGTTCTTAAATTCCCTTCTTCTACCTTTCTGACTCAGCTAGAAGTTTTGGATGATACTGGGTAATACTTTTGAGGAGGAGGAAGATTTATCAGCACGCTTGAGTGCATCTTTGGCGGGAGAGGAGATCCCAGCTTTTGACATCCCCGCATTTAGTGGGATTATTAACGATTTACAGTGCAATTTTACTGTGGAGGAATTATTTGGTGGCCTACCTGATTCGTCTACCGGCTTGCCTGATTCCGCTGTTGTTCCATTACCGAAGTAGGACACTACCGATCACTTGATGATGGATCAACAAGAACCTCCCACACATACAAATACCAACCTTCTAGAGAATCGCCAGGACCAAGCGAATTGGCATGGATTTCCCCCGGTATGTATTTTATTTCATGTTCAACTTGAATTTTTCGTATCAATTTTTTCTTGTTACAAGACAAAGTAGAATTAGAAATAAATATAAATAGAGAATGATAAGATTGAATATGCACCTGTAAGATGGCAATTTTAGCCAGAGATGTAGTAGATCAACATTGGGTAGTGTGATTGCATTTTAGCGCGGGCATGAGGCTGTGGCTCAATGCAATGCTCCAGCTCACCTTTCTAGCTGGCTAAGCCTGGATGTAAAGCAATCTTTAGATAGGAACTTTATTTTTCCTCGTGCCGAGAGGTGGTGGTAGACCACTAACACTTTTCACTTGCCAGTGGGGGAGATGATTATGACCCCCTTCGAGTGGTCCTGCTTGACAAGTACGCACTTTGGGAGTAGGTTTGTCATTTTTTATACACAAACGTGCCTTGAGTATGATGTGGCTCATTTGATTGGGGAGTTGTTGGAGCACAATTCTACTGGGCTACTTCCCAGGATTGACTTGCTAGAGCTGCTGTCCTAGATGGACCTAGTGCAATACTCTGTTGACTAGTGTGCTAGAATCTGCACGCTGATCATCTTATCTACTATTTTTTGTATAATGAAGCCGGCTGGGTTGACCTGGGAATCTTGGCTTTATTAGAGGATTTGAGCAAGCTTGGTGAGTATGACTAGGCTAGAGCTGCTTTGGCTGCGGTGTATAAAGGCATGGGCATTCTATTTGGGCTTACTAAAGCAGCTATCCATGTGACTACTATCGTCTGGGAGGTCACTATTACCCTTTTTATTCTTCAGACTTCCTTGATTTTTGGCATATCACTAAATTATTCTTTTCTTTTACAGCTTTGGGCCTTTGCCCACATTAGGATGATTACTCCCAAGATTGTGCATTGAGACCAGCTTCCCTTTCTAATAGGAAGGATATGCTATAAGGAGTCTTAGCTTCTGGCCCAAGATAGTTTCACTTTTTCTGAGTATCGGCATATTATGGCCATATTGACTGGGGTATGTTATGATAACTTCACCCTTCATCCATATGAGTTTCTCACATGTCTTTTGTTCTTGGCAATTCTAGGTCATTAGGAGGCCTTTCCATATGGTTTCGCTGGATGTTGAGGACCGCCACTCTATCGGTATCACCTTTACTCTAAGATGGGTTCTATTTAGCCTGTCTGATATGATGGATTTCTTCTTCAAAAAGTGTGTGATGGCTCAATCTACAGAGGAGAGGGTGGTACCTACTGATCCATTAGTGCAGAAGAGAGAGAGTGTGTGTGTCCGGTGATTTTCAGACTAAGTGGAGAGCTTAGGAGTACTACCTGCTTGTAGATGCCTCATATCCAGATTTCATGGCATCTCGTTTGATGGTTGGGATGCCCCCATTTCAGACTGGTCAGGGTCAGGCTCAAAGGGTGGGCACTACGACTGACTCGAGGCAGAGGCTTCGTGGTAGGAGTAACCATCAGGACACGTGCCACCATAGCTCTACTTCTTCAAGTATGAGTGCCTCCACATCATGCATGCCATCTAGTCCAGTTAGACTTGGCACGCGCTTCACCAGATTGCTGATCAGATCGCCTATATTGACGCTTCAGGTGCCGATTACTGATCCAGGCCATCTAGTTCTAAACCATGAGTATACGCCTGGAGAGCCTCGGGCAGACTTCGCTCATCTCCCTGACATGGTGAGTTTTCTTTAGAACCTTTGTTGTTTGCATTTTTTCTTCATGTTAATAGCTTTTTACCTTTTTGTTTTGTCTGCTTTTTGTAGGTTCCCGGTCTGATTCATGGTCAGGGTGTCGATATCCACCAGAGGATGATATTCAGCTTCAGCACTGCTCGCATGGAGTTAAAGCTGAATATCATCCTCTGGTGGATATCAACGTCGTGGGGTGCAGGCCAATCCCGAGGAAGAAGAGGTCGAGGAGGAGGCTGAGGATGATGTGTGATTTATGCTTTGACTATGTTCGGGCACCAGTTTGGGGCCTTTGTAAAAACAATTTCTGATTTTGTTTTGCACATTAAACTCTTGTTTAATTTTTATGAAAATTTAGAAAATTTTCATTTTTGTTTTGTGATTTTCTAATTTTTGGAAATGATTTTATTTGAAAAGTTTGATTGAAAAATATCTTGGATCGAAAACCAAGAAAAAACAAAATTAGATTGAGTTGGAACGAATCGTTTCGACGGGTCGAGTTGATGCCTGGTACATGACAACTAAATAATCACATGCGTTTTGGAGCAAACACATGCATTTGAGCCAAAACGCCTAAGCGCATGCATTTAGGTCAAAATGGTTGCATTTTTTCCTGGCTTGCGCGTTCAACCTTCCGAACTCAGTTTTTCTACCTCGATTTGCTTGCCACTATAAATAGGAGTACAAAAATTGATTTTTGACTTAGAAAACCACAGGGGAGTAAAATTATTTTGTAGAAAAATTCAGTTTCTTTTCTTTTTACCCACAATATGGAACCCTTTTTCAGTCACATGATACATGTTTGGTGCAAGAAACTGGACCGAGTGAGCAGGATCAGCCTCAGAAAATATGACATGAGTTCTCTCCTGACACTTAAGGGTGTCAAGATAGACTGGAATTTTCTGAATGCCTATATACATTTTTGGGATTCTATTAATCACGTGTTTCATTTTGGGGCAAGCATGGATGAGATGTCTCCAACCTTTAAGGAATTTTCAGTTTTACTTGGCACGAGCCCTGAGGCTGATTTGGATATTCCAGTTGAACGGGTAGGTTATTTCAATTCTTTCAAGAGGTTAATGGATTTGAGCACAGAGACTGCTTCGGATATCGTGAAGGATGATGATGTCCTCCATATTTTGATGATTCCAAACTCTTAGTGTAGTTATTCATTAAATTGAAATGTGTTTGTTAAAATTACATTCTATTTGAGCTTATAATGAATATAATGCATCAATATATGTTTTTGAGACTTAAAATATGTGCCTATACACTTTGAATGTACTAATAAATATTTTAGAATCAAAGTGTTGTTGAAAAATGCAAAAACACTAGGATATGCCCATGTGCAGATTATCCATACGACCGTATGCAGGAATGGATACGATCGTATACACTTAAGTCTATACTCCTATATGCCAATACAGAATGGTTCTAGATTTCTAGGGCTTTTGGATACACCCGTATGCCAGTCCATTAAAGATTGGGAATTTTAGGGCTTTTAGATACGCCTGTATGGACAGGGGAGCATATCTATGTATGGACTCCAACGGCTATTTATTTGAAACTCCATAACTAGATATGTCTGTATTGAAGCCATACCATATTCCCGTATCCTACTAATAGTGACAGAAACACAATGACATCATGTGTACAATTTGAACATTGGAGAGGTATTTTGACCCTAAATTAGCATAAGTATATAAAAAACCTTCAAAAACAAAGTCAAAATAATAAGAGAACTATTCTATTGATATTCTTAGCTTTTGTTCTTAATTTAAGTGTTCTTAAAGCTCAATCTTTTCACATTTTCTTAAACTCTTGTAATCATTGTAATCTTTAGATTTAAGAAGATCCTTTAGCTAGGATTTCACTTGAATATTTTTATCCTAGCTCATTAAAAAAAATTATTTTGACTTGAAACCCATGTAAAAACACTTGATTGGGAGTAGTTGACTCCAATTGTTGTATTTGGACGAAATCCCATATAACTAGAAGCTTAGAGGCTTTACAAAGAAGACAGTAGAACCTCAATCAGTTGGATTGAGAGAGTGGATGTAGGAGGAGGACTCTGAACCACTATAATTGAGAATTCTCTACTTTTTCTCTATTTATTTATTGTTTACTTTGAATGCTTTATTTTTCTTTGTGAATTGGTGATTTGAAATTGGTTATTTACACACACAAGTTTCTTAACCTTAATCATTTTAAGTTATTGATTACTAATCACTTTAAAAAGATTTTGAAACTTTAAAATTTGATAATCTTGTTTGAAAATTTGTAAAAGTTCCTAAACACCAATTCTCCCTTCCCCCTCCCCCCTTGGTGTCCACATTTGGGACAACAGCTGACTTGGTCGACCTGTCTGCTTTGGTTGAGATGTTTTGGGAGGAATCAAAGGATGACTCTATATGGATGACCTGGAGATTAAAGGCCTATGATTTTGGATTGACAATGAGTTATATCTTTGTAGTCCTAGTTGGATGAGGAGATGAAAGAGTGGCTGATCTGATACCCCAGATGGGTGAGGGCAAGTCAATTGTGAGAATTATTTTGGTGGAGATGTTGCTGAGCCTAGATCGCCATTGCAATTCGGGAGGACCTTGGTCTATAAGTTCAATTATGCTCCATGTTTGTGAATTCTTTTAATGTATATCTATTTTAGCATGTTATAATGCTTATCTTTGATTTTTGCTTTAGATCTAGAAGAAAGACCATCTCAAGATTATTCATGGACCTGATAGACTAGACTACTCTACAGCATGGTATCGATCCCGAAGGATTGTCATCTGCTATCCCCCAAAGAGGAACTGGATAAGCTGGCTGATAGAACTATCCTTTTGACCTGTTCTGGAGGCCGGAGTGGTATACTACTATCAGGTAGTTCATGCTGAGGAGTCAAGGGTACAAGCATGTGTACTTGCTTGGTTTCAAATATATGTCTTAGTATCAGGCTACTAGAGTCCTTCATCAAATGGGACATGATCAAGATGTGCCCTCAGATGGTCCTTTATTCGAGATGACTGTGGTGAATGACCGAGTTGCTAGAGCTGTTCTCTCTCATTGGATCAGAGACTTTTCAAGGGTAATGGTGGTCCCAGGTGATGACAATGGCAAACTGTCTGAGTACATTGAGTGATGGATCGAGACATGTTGGCTAAAGGAGAAGGCAAAATGATATGCTCTTATGACTGAGATTGAAGGTTGAATCTACGTCTAGATTTAGATTTTTTTAAAATAAGACTTTATGTTTTATCTTTTTTATTTGATTTTTAGTTTCAAATATCTTGTTTTGGATGTTCTAAAAGATGAATAAGACCTCAATTTTTGCTTTGTTTTAAGTTCTTACTTTTTCCTAACCTGCTCTTATTGGGTTTTCAACTTACCTTTATTGTTGCCTAGACTGCCTTTTCAATTTTCAGTCTAGCAGGCTGCACCTTAAATTTTGCCTAAGTCACCCTTTCTGGTTTTCAACTTAGTTGGTTTCGTTCTTTTTTTAGATTTTGTTTATTTGTTCTTTTTAACTCTTGTATGCAATGTTAAAGATCCCAAATGTGAAAGAACAATTGATTTTATTGAAATGCTTTAGACCGTACCCGATGATGATTGCTTATGTAACTCCTTACTTTGAAATTTGAAAATTTGAATTCAGAATACAACTTATGATTTTGGATAATCAGGTCCATGTAGTTCTTGTTATAGAAATGGGATGATGCTTAAATGCATGCTCATACAACAAGAACACTAGATGAAGTACTTCTTGAGCTGATCAAGATTGGTGGGGTGACTGAACTCATTATTATTGACCTCCATCAAGATGATGCCCCTACCAAACATAATCTTCTTTATGATGTATGGTCCACTCCAAGGAGGTCTGAATTTCCCTCGAGGGTCGTTTACAACTTTTCTAACTTCTTTGAGGACTAAGTCACCTTCTTGAAAGTTACAATTTCGAACCAGCTTCTAGAAGTGCTTTGTAAGCCTGACATGATAGTTCTATGTATGATGGAGTGCTTCCATTCTCTTTTCATTAATTAGGTTGAGCTGATCGTAGTAAGCCTGTTGCCATTTGAGTTCAGAAACCTGAGCTTCTTAGAGAACTCTGGCTATTTGAATTTCTAACTCTATGGGGAGGATTGCTTCCATTCCATATACTAGAGAGTATGGTGTGGCTCTAGTAGCCAATTTGTAGGTTGTTTGGCACCTAATGATGGTGCTTGGCATATGTAGGTGCCAACCTTTATGATTATTAATCAACTTTTGGAGCATGTTCTCTAATTCTTTATTGGTGGCTTCAATTACTCCATTGGTCTGATGCCTGTATAGGGAAGACCTTTGATATTCTATCTTTTCCTTTTGAACAAGGGTGACCACTTCTTTCTGAAAGTGAGAGCCATTGTCTAATATAATCTCATATGGAGCTCCATATTTGGGAATGATGTTAGCCTTAATGAATTGAGCTACCTTCTTTGAGTTTAGAGTTTGGTAGGGTGCAGCCTCAACCCATTTGGTGAAATAGTCAATGGTGACCAAAATGTACTCATGACCAACAGATGACTTTGGTTAAATCTTACTAATAACATTGATGCCCCAAACAGCAAAGGGCCAAGGTGTAGAAATCAGATTGAGAGGTGAAGATGGCAGCTTCTAGAGCTTAGAATACTCTTAACACTTAGGGCACCTTCAGGCGAACCATGCACAGTTCCCATTCATAGTGAGCCAATAGTAGCCTTAGTTCATGATCTTTCGAGATAATGCCCAACCATTCATGTGGGTGCCAACGATTCCACCCTTAATTTCTTCCATGATTTTATAGGCTTCTTCGTCGGACACACATCTAAGATGGATGCCATTCCACATGTTTTTGTATAAGATATCACCTCTGGGGATATACCCACTGGCAAGTTGCCTAATAATTTTCCTTTCAGATTTGGAGGCACCTTCTAGATATTCGCTTTTGGTGAGGTAGACATAGATGTCCCAGTACCATGGTTTCTCTTTGACTTCTTGAATGTTCATGCAATGATCTTAAAAGCTTGGTTGGCACTTGATGCTTATCAAAATAGGATGGATAATGAACTCATTGCATATTTCTATCATAGATGTAAGCGTCACTAGTAAGTCGGCGAACATGTTCTGAGTTCTTGGAAGGTAGTGAAAAGACAAGTCATCAAAGTTGTTAGCTAACTCTTTGAGGAACTTATGGTAAGGAACCAACTACT
>CAOJBK010078521.1:0-10592 GCA_948294925.1 Codiaeum variegatum
GAGGCACTAAGCCTATATTTACTGGTGAAAGACCCTTCTAGGGTGCACTAAGACCTCTATGAGATGAGGCACTAAGCCCAGCTTGATTGGTGAAAGACCCTCCAAGGGGGGCACTAAGACCTCTATGAGATGAGGCACTAATCCTAGCTTGACTAGCACAAGACCTTCCAAGGGAGGCACGATGTAGCCCAGCTTGACTGGCTAAATACCCTCCAAGGGGGGGCACAGTGAAGCCCAGCTTGACTGGCCAAAGACCCTCAAAGGGGGGAACGGTGAAGCCCAGACTAAAGCATCAGGTAAACCCAGAAGGTGTAACGAAGCCATGGAGTACCGAAGGTGAGACCTCAAAAATCTTAAAGCATCAAGGAAGCCAGAAGGAACAATCAGAAATGACACAAGACCCCAAAAGGTGGAAGAGTCTACAACGAACCTAAGACTAGCTTGATTGGCAAAAGACCCTCTAAGAGGGGCACCTAAGACCAGCTTGACTGGTAAAAAACCCTCTAAGAGGGGCACCTAACTCTAGCCTTGAATGGCAAAAGACCCTCTAAGGGGGGCATCTAAGTCCAATCTTAACTGGCAAAAGACCGTCTAACAGGGGCACCTAAGTCCAGCTTTAGCTGGCAAAAGATATTGGTAAAGCTATACTACAAGTGGTGCCCCTATAACTCTAGCATATTTACCACTTTGAGATGCCTTAGTATTGTGATTGATTTTCAACACCTAACCAACCATGATCCCTAATTTTTGTAATATACTATCATGATAATAATGTAATGGTAAATTTGGAAATCAAATCCATGCACCAATAATAGAAACATCTTGATCCGAAGTGGAAAAGTATGGAGTCTAAGGTTGAATATTTAAGTAATGCCCTGGAGTGATCTAGGTTCCATCCAAGAGAGCCCTAGTGTAGTCATCATCTTTATCAAACTTGACTAAAAATTAATTGTTAGTTAAGTTAACCATTTTATATCTAGCCTTAAGACTCTGTCGGGTTTCAATTTTTGGAAAATAACTTTAAAATCGATTGATCTTCCTAACATGCGAACCACTACTAACAGTTTGAGAGATTGAGTCATCGGACTATGAATCTGATCTAAGAACTCTACCTCCCACACACCATCAACTGATCTTGTTCTAACATCCTCAAGTTCTAGCATAATGTCCTTCATAAGTCCCTTACTAAGGCCTGATTTTTCTAAATCGTAAGCATATCCTTAAAAGAAGGAATAGATCTTGTTCCACTCTTATCGATAATATGATTCTCTGGATCTAAATCCTTAGGCATATTTCCATCATCATGAAACCCTAGGTCATAAGAAGATGCCATAAATTATTAATATTAGCAATTTAAAATTAATTTGATAATGCGGATTAAATATCCAAGAGGGGGGTGAATTGGACTCTTTTGGACATTTATCTAACGCATTATCTAACTCCTACATCTAGTCCCAGAGGATACCACCTTGAGTATTTCACTATCAACTCCATTTCAATCTTGTTAGAGCAACCCTCAAATTGATTATCCTTATATAAGCTAACCCCAGCAGAGTCCTTCCCTGACTCAATTAATCCCTTTAGAATTTCACTTAGGCTTCTGAAGACCTATTCACTACTACCAGGAGCAAGTGAATCTCACAGACTTTGGGACGGGCGGTTATGACAGCCTAAACTCAACCACAAGCTTACACAGGTGCTTGGAACCCTTACAAACCTTGAAACACAAGATACAAAGAAAATAAAATTAGTTTATTACAAAATTCCTATGTGGATTAAGATCTTTTAATGCACTAGAAAGGAATTTTGAATGAAAAAAAGACTTTTAATGTAACTCAAGCTTCATAAATATGGAAATGAATGAACAAACTTGAGAGCATGATCTTAAATGCACAAATTTTTTTGTTTTAATGAAGAGATAATGGTGTTTTCAAGACCAATGATTAAAAAACATTTTGTAAGCTCAACTTGAAACATTTAAGACACTAGATGCAAAACACTTCTCTTCATCAATTCATTTCCGGATTGAACAGGGGCATTTATAGATTTAGAAAATTATAGCAGTTAAGAAATAGAATTTTGAAAATCAAGATAAGAATAAGTTTAATAGCTAGAACATTTTACTTTGGATCTAACAAACAAACTGTCAAATTTCTGAACTGTGCTTCTGACAGACTGACACATTGATGACAGCAATTTTAGAATCTGTCTGCTCAGGGAAAAAATTTTATAACCACATCAAAAGATAGTCATTGGAATTGATGACAAAGTAAGATGATCAAGTAAAACCTAAAAAAATATTACTTTGTAAAAATAATATCACTTGAAAAACCCTAAAGATAGATTTTTCAAAGACAACACAAAGGTTAGTTTTTCAAGATAGATTTTACTAGGCAAGGACAATGAGGTAAGATACGAGACTGACTGAAAAGACTAATCCACTCAACATAAACTACAACAAAAAAAACTAAGTTGAGTCTCTCCAGCTGTCTTCTCATCTGATACCATTATTATATCAAACAGTCGTCCAATCAGTTCACTAATCATCTGATACAAAGTTTGTCTCAATAGGAATATCACTATACATCAGCTGATAGTGAGTCTAATGTCCATCTGCACACTTAGAAGCATAGTTATCTAATCTCATCATATTAGTTTTGTGGTCATCAAAAGTACGTTACTAACCCATGAGGCTAACAATCTCCCCCTTTTGATGATTACAAAACTAACCCCAAAAGTCAATACTTCTGAATGAAATATGTGATAAATATTCTTAGATGATATAATATATCAAATCAGGCTCCCCCGAATCTAATCACATCTAAGAAAAATAGAAAAAACATTATATACTAAAAGTCACATATTTCATTTTACTGGAGTCAACATACATATCTTTAATATAAAAACATAAAACTTTACAACATTAGAAATTGCTCCTCTTGAGCAATTGCTACCATCCTGTTGCCATCAGATTACAAACACCAAGCATGTTTAGTTCTCCCCCTTTTTGTGATCATTCAAAAAGAGATGGGTTCAGGCAACACAAAAAATCACATTGTTCAAGCATGAAATAAGAAACATTAAAAAGAAAAACATTGAAGCTGGAATAACAATTACAGACTTGGTTAAAATGGCTTGATGGTTAAACTGGCTAGATGAAGCAATGAACAGGCTTCAATCCTCCCCTTCTAACACCACTTCCTTCATGATAGGCTTCTTTTTCTCAGGCTTCCTTTCATCTTTCTTTTCCTCTGTGACCTCCTTCTTCATGCTTACAGTGTCCATTGAGCTCGTACCTACAGAGCCCCTTTTCCTTGCCATAGCATGAATGAGCTTACCCATCTCTTCCTGAATACTCGTTAGGTTTTTCAGGTTGGCATCCATTACCTTTCCTAGATTCTCTTCTATCTCAGCAATACCATCCTTCACCTAAGACTCAAATTTCACAGCATTTTTGGTACACGTTCGAATGCACTATGGAATTTGTTCCTTGAGATGGCTCTTGATGCTTTCCAAATCATCAGTATAGTACTTTCTAAGGAGTTTCAATTGATCCAGAATGACTGAATAAGGCTCTGGCTTAGGACTAGTAGGCTTCACTTTTGGTGCCAGTTTAGTAGCACCCTTATCTTCCATGTTTTGATCTTCCTTCTCAGATTCTTTCTCAGGGCTTGACTCATCTAGAGACTCTTCTTCTTCTTCCGATTCATCCTCAAAAGAGACAAAGTCACTTCTAAGTTCATCCACAATTAGTAGACCAACTGTCTTAATTTTTCTCATCTGCTCAACCACTTCATTCAATTTTATTTTCTTCTTGACTTGAGGCTCTTAAGTCTCTTGAGTTTCTTGAGTAGATTTCTCTGCTTCTATCTATTCTATTTCAATTTCCTTATCACTCTCAGATTTATCTTCTTCTTATTATGCAACAATTCTTTTCTAGATCGATCCTTTTCTCAACCTTCTTTGTCTCCAACTTTCTTTCTTCCATCTTAATTCCACCAGGCTTTCTGATTGACTTCTTTACTAACTTCTTTTTTTCATATTTCTCATCTTTCTCTTCTTTCTCTTTCTTTTCTTCCTTCTTCTCTTCTCTTGGTTTCTCCCACTTCTGTTGCATCTTTTCTAGATCCTCATCTAGATTGTAAGAGACAGTTTTAAAGGTAACTTCCCCTAAAATATCACTATTCTTCAGAAAAAGCACATACCAACAGGGACATTCAAATGTGTCATAACCTTTGTTAACTAGACCAAATAAGGCATTCTTGTAGGACCTTTTGCATTACACATTGTGTGAAAGATGAACACAGCCAGATTAAACTTTACCTTTTTAGTTATATGCCATATGATAAGAACATCCATTTTAGAGACATAGTCCAGGCTTCCTTTCCTTGGACTAATGATGTGACATATAAACTTATACAACACCCTTCAATAGAGTCTATAATTTACTGAACTTCTCACACTTTTAGAACTTTCATTATCCATCAACTCCTCCTTCAGATACTTAACCACATCAAACTCTAGAACCTTTTTTAAAATTTTCTCCTCATTCTAGACTTCAGTTCCCTCATTAGGGATTCCAAGCATAGTGCTCAGTAGATCAACAGAGATAGTATACTTATTACCTTTCATTGTTACTTCCATCTCTATTTCTAAAAGTTTCTTCAGCAACATGTAGAGCTCTTCCACTTCAGATTCAAAAATCATTTCATAGTTAGCCAAAAACCTAACTCATTCTTGAAACTCAAACCATTCTTTGAACTTGTGCTTATATAAATCAAACACTTTCCAGTCTACTATCTTAGGAGGATAGAAGGTTAATCTTTTGGGTTCAATAGGTTAGTAGAAGAACTTGAGGATTCATGAGTTCTTTTGGGTACATGTGTGGATGATTCTGACTTTCATTTGGCCAGTTCTTCTATAAAGGTAATAAAGAAAGGTTTCTGGGTTTCTGAAATTTTGAAGTTTCATAGAGAAAATTTTGAGTGAATTTTAGAAGATGAAGTAGTCATTCCAAACACACACTAATAGAAATATATATATAGAATCACATATATCAATCAAGACATTTTAAATCAATTAGAAGCCATAGTGAACCGTTATTTTTCAAAAGCGATTTCCTTAGGGATGGCTGTCAGTTTTCATAAGGGTGTAACTGACAAGAAGTCATTAGGGATATGTGCTCCAATAAGAAAATCCAGAATCACCAAATTAAAATAAACCAAAAATGCACAAATACTCTCGTTCCAACATGTGTACGCATGAGATCAGAGATTGCAGTATTTTGTTTGCCATTTCTTTCTCTCTCATCACATTTTTCAAATTTAAAATCAATGCATATTAGGTTTCTTGTGTCAGTATCCTAATCAGTTATCGGAAGCACTACTAGATAAGAACAGATTAGGAAATTACTTTCAAACATAACAAATATAAACTTTTACCTCATACTAATAAAAAGAATAAATTAATTTAGGAGAAATTAATATATTCTTTATTAGTTGACTGTCAGTACATGCATCTCAAATAAATTAGTTCTCATGCTAATCAGATACATTCTCATCTAATATCAAGTAAGACAAATTAAATTAAATAAAGGTTAAGAAAATGTACCCCATACCAAGACGCCTTCTAATCTTACAGAATTGATATTCGCTAAGTGGCTTTGTGAGGATATCAACTAATTATTAATCTGAAGAGATAAAATCAAGTCTTATATCTCCTTTTTACATGTGATCCCTGATAAAAGGATGTTGTATCTCAATGTGCTTATTTCTCGAGTGTAAAACTAGGTTTTTAGAAATGTTGTTTGCTCTTGTGTTGTCGCATCTGATTGGAATATCTTTGAATGTGAAACCATAATCTTCTAGTTGCTGCTTCATCTAAAGAATTTGAGCGACACAGTATCCAACTGACACATATTTTGCCTCTGTAGTAAATAGAGCAACTGAGGTTTACTTCTTGCTATACCAAGATGTCAAGCAATCACTGACATGTTCTAGATGTGCTTTTCATGTCTACATGACTTTTAACATAATTAGCATCACTGTATCCTACTAGCTCCAGATTTTCACCTTTAGGATACCACAAATCTAACTCAGAAGTTCCCATCAGAAATCTGAATATTCTTTTAACTTCAGTTCGGTGAGATTCTTTAGGATCTGCTTAAAATCTTGCACACAAGAAAACACTAAAGTGAATATTAGGTCTACTAGCTGTTAGATATAGGAGGGATCCAATCATTCCTCTATATTCCTTTATATCAACAGACTTTCCAAATTCATCCTTATCTAACTTGCATGAAGGACTTACGGAAGTACCAATACTCTTCAACTTATTCATCTTGAACTTCTTTAGCAACTCTTTGTATACTTAGATTGACAAATGAATATGCCATCATTTGTCTCTTTGATTTGAAGACTTAGAAAGAAGTTGAGCTCGCCCATAAGGCTCATTTCAAACTCACCCTGCATTTCTCTAGCAAAGTGCTCATATAAGGATTTGTCAGTATACCCAAAAACTATGTCATCCATATAGATTGATACAATAAGCATGTCTTTGTTATGAGTCTTGATGAAGAGTGTGGTATCAACTTTTCCACGTGAAAAGCCTTTTTGCATGAGGAATGTACTAAGTCGATCGTACCATGCCCTAGGAACTTGTTTCAGCCATACAAAGCTTTTTTACAGCTTATAGACATGATCAGGCAACTTAGGATCTATAAACCTAAGAGGTTGTTCTGCATAGACTTCTTCTAATAGATGGCCATTTAGAAATGCACTTTTCACATCCATTTGATATTGAGTGAAATTGTTGTAACATACAATTGCACATAGAAGTCTGATTGCCTCAAGCCTAGCAACTGGTGCAAATGTCTCATTAAAATTAATTCCTTTTTGTTGATTGTACCCTTGAGCTACCAACTTTACTTTATTTATGATTATAGCTCCATGCTCATATAACTTGTTCTTGAATATCCATTTAGTTCCTATGATTGCTTAATGCTTTGGTCTAGGTACCAAACTTCATACTCAACTTCTTATAAACTGATTTAGCTCTTCTTGCATAGCTGTAATCTAGTTTTCATACAATTGAGCTTTATCACACTTTTTGGGCTCCACTTGAGAAACAAATGTCACTTCATCGTGCATTTATTTGAATGCAAATCTAGTTAGCCTTCTTTGTGATTGACTATCAAGTATTGCTTCTTTTGAATGGTCCTTGTGATACTTCCAATCCTTGGGTAGGTCAAGTTTGACATCTTCTAGAGTAGATGGATCAGCTGCCTTAGCATCTGACACGTTGTTATCTCCAGACTTGTCTACCTCCGATAGATTCTCTTCATGCTTTTCAACATGATCATCATCTAAATCACTATATTTATCTTTCTTCTCAAAAGAGTGGTTAGTTTCATCAAATACAACATGCATAGATTCTTCTAAAGCAAATATTCTTTTATTGAATATGTGATAAGCTTTACTGGATGTAGAATGGCCTAAAAAGGTACCTTAATCAGATTTGGATTCAAATTTCCTCAGGTAATCTTTCTTGTTGTTAAGAATGAAACACTTACATCCGAACGCATGGAAGTATGTGAAATTTGGCTTTCTACCTCTCCAGAGTTCATATGGTGTTTTGTTCAGCTGAGGTCTAATCAACACTCTATTAAGAATGTAGCAGGCCGTATTTGTGGCTTTTGCCCAAAATTATTTTGGCAAAGCTCACTTATTGAGCATGATTCTGGCCATCTCTTCTAATGTTATATTCTTCCTCTCAACTACCCCATTCTGCTGAGGAGTCCTAGGTGTTGAGAAGTTATGAGAAATGCCATACTCTTTGCAGTAGTGTTCAAATGCCTTAATCTCAAATTCTCCTCTATGATCACTTCTCATGGATGTAATGTTGTATCCCTTCTCATTCTGCACTCTTTTACAAAAAATGTCTAAACTGTGAGAATGTGTCAGATTTAGTAGATAGGAATAAGACCTAAGAATATCTGGAATAGTCATCAATAATCACAAAAGCACATTTATTTCCACTTATACTGCATGGTGTGATAGGACCAAAAAAATCATAATATAATAGCTCTAATGGTCTATTGGTAGAGATTACAGACTTAATTTTGAATGAGGATATGATCTGCTTGCCCTTTTGACAAGCATCACATATGTGATCCTTTTAAAATTTAGCATTAGGTAGTCATGACACTAAGTCTCCTTTAACTAGACGAATTATCTGACTCATATTAATATGACCCAAACGTCTATGCCACAACCAGCTATTATTGTCTACTGAAAGTAGGCACTCTTTAGTGATGTTCCAATCATTCAAACTCACAACATATACATTATCGATATGTTGACCAGTGATGATCATTCTACCATCTATTGTTGATTGAAATTTGATGTAGGTAGCTTCAAATATCACCCTTTTGTTCTTGTCACACAATTGACTTATACTTAAAAGATTATACTTTAACCCCTTAACCAGTGAAACTTTGTGGATAGGAGGCTTGGGCTTTATAGTGCCTATTCCAATTATCTCTCCTTTACTTTTATTTTGATATTTCATAAAGCCTAGACTGGATTCATTCATCTAATTGAGCAACTGCTATCTAAGGGTTAGTCATCTGATTTGTGTTTATTGCTTAAACATTCATGTAGGACAATCATTTAGATTCAAGTACCTAAGCCATATTGGGTCCTTTTAGATAGGCATGGTTACCTTAGGAACCCAAACATATTTTCCATAGTGAGCCTTTTTAAAATAATGACCGGATGGATGTCTAGATTTCTCACAGAAAGAGTAAACGAAGCTAGCTAGTTTCTTTTTGTTAGATGAAGATGCAACATTAGAAGACTTCACAACTAACTCATTCATGACTGCCTTTTGCTTTTCAAATGCTTTAGAGAAATCTTCTCTTTCATTTTAAGCTTTTTCATTAGTGAACTATCATATTTTAGAATCTCCTTTGGCTTAATATTCTTATTGGTAAGTATATCATTTGACTTGATCAAACTACTATTCTGAAACATATAACTAGAAAGATTATCTTCTAATTTATACACTTTGCCAAGCAAAAACTGATGTTTCATGCATTTAACATGTAATTCATTTTTTAAGCCTCTTAAGATAGCTTTCTCAACTTCTAGCTCAGTAAACTATGCTTTCAGTTTTAGAAATGTTTTCTTAAGTGCCTTATACTCATCATACATTTCATTGAATATATGTTCCATACTATTGTTAGAGTCAGAATTACTTACTTCTAATGCTTCTGTATCAGGAGCATCCTCAGTTGAACTCACTATAAGGTAGAGGTTGGCTTTCTCATCATGATCTAACTTTTTGTCTGAACCATCTGGTGCCTCACTATCAGACCATGTGACCAGTACTTTTTTCTTACCTTTCTTTTGCTTTTTCAGTTTTGGGCAATTAGGTTTCATATGCCTTGGCTTGTTACATTCGTAGCAAATAGGTTCATATGAGTCTTTCTTACTAGATTCATATTTAGATTACATCTTGTCAAACTTTTCATTCTTTTTCCCTTTTCTTTTTATAAATCTCTTCATTTTTCGAGTATGTGTTGCCATCTCATCTTTGTCATATGATTCTTATTCTTCCTTAGCAGCTAGAGCAATCCCTTTCTTCTTTTTTACCTCATTTTTTTATAAGGATCATTTCATATGAAAGTAGTGATCCAATAAGTTCATCAAGTGTAAGATCATCCTTGTCCATTAGTACATTTATCTTTCAGTCCCATTCTTTTGGCAGTGACCTCAAAATCTTATGTTTCTAATTATGTTCAGGCATCTAGCAACCTAAGGCACTGAGTTGATTTACAATATTTATAAATCTAACTTTCATCTTTGAAATTCTCTCAGGTGGTTGCATCTTAAATGTCTCATAATCTCTCATGAGAACATTTATCTTTGCATCTTTAACAACCTTGGTTCCTTCATAGGTGTTCCTAAGCTTGTCTCAAATTTCTTTGGTTGTCTTGCATCCTGAAATCAAATTAAATTCAGAAGCTGTTAGTGCACAATGCAAGATATTCATAGCATTAGGATTATGAGCTATTTGAGCCCGGTCAACTTCGAAATATTCTGCTTCTAGTTTATCAACCATTTCACTATCAACGGTCTTGGTTGGCTTCTTAGGACCATTGCGAGTAATAGTCCAGGTAATGATATTAGTAGCCTGAATAAAGTATGTCATTCTATTTTTCCAATAGGTATACTGAGTACCATTAAATAGAGGTGGTCTCTTGATCATTTTCCCTTCAGGCAGTAGAAGCGAATCTCTAGCCTGACTAGCCATTCAGTGAATCTTTCCTCTAGGATGGTAAGCCTGTAGATTAGTAGAGACTTGCTCTGATACTAATTGATAATGCAGATTAAATGTCCAATAAGGGAGTGAATTGTACTCTTTTGCGTCTGATTCAACTTACTACACAGATTAGATCCCAAAGGTACTAATATATTAAAATTATGATGCAATATAGTGAGAGCACAAATATGATCTGATAGAACTATCTATCTTTTCCTCACAAAAAGAATTATGATCTGATAGAACTATCTATCTTTTTCCTCATAAAA
>CAOJBK010078935.1:0-16141 GCA_948294925.1 Codiaeum variegatum
AAATGTAAACAAATCAATAAGGGGTCATTTTTTAAGTTAAACAATTTTAAAATGCTTGAAAAATCAAACAAAACTTAACCCCCAACTCACTTAGGCATTTTGTCTAACACTTTGTGGCATATAATGCAAGCATATTAATCATGAACAAATAACACCACAAAACTCTCTCAATGTATGAAAAATGAGAAATAAACAAAGTTCAAGGCATTTAACATCAAAATCCATAGGATTCAAGCAAAGAAATTTGAAAAAAAAAATAACCCTAACACTACCACTCAATATGATGAAAAATAACACCATTGAAATAATAATCAACACTTAGTTAACATATAATAACAAGTTTTATTAACTAACTTCAACAAAAACTTATAGATAGAATAAAATTTCTACACAATCGAACATGCACTAACTAAACAGAGTAAGAACTAAAGAAAAAAGAAATGAAAATAAAAAGAGAAAAACCTAAAATCCTAGAATAAATTGATGAAAAATGCCTTGAATCTTTAAAATTGAGAGCTTGAGAGAGAGATTGTGGTATTTTAGAAAGAGCAATTGTAGAAAATGCAGTGAGGAGGCACGATTTGCTCCATTTGTGGCTTAAAAAGGAGTTTAAAACACGAAATGGGGCCCCTTTTTATTTAGTATAGAAGGCTCTTACGGTCCCTGTCATGAGTCGTGACAACGCCCGTAAGAGGCTTCTGTACTGCCTTTCAAAAAAATGCCACAACCTCCTAATGCCTATGAGACTCACCTATACTAGCCTTCAATAACTAATCCAAAGAGCTCTCACAATCCCTATCACGGCCCGTGACGGAGCCCGTGAGAAGCTATTCGACTATTAAAGAAAAAAATTCAATTTTGCAGCCCTGTCTCATGGCCACTATCACGGTTCATGAAGGAGACCATGACTGGCTATTGGATTAAGATTTTTACTCCTTTTCACCATTATGCTTACCTTGGTTTGATCCATAGGTTTTAGGACATTCCATGACTCAAGCCACTCACCTTTTCTGTTGAATACAACCCGTAACACCTGTAAAAACCTTCGGATCAACTGTTAAATCTATTTTCTCTCAAATAACTCAAAAGAAATCAACTAAAACATAAAACACAATATATTAAACCTTGAAGAAGTGGGTTGCCTCCCACTAAGCTCTTCTTTAACATTGTCTTAGCTGGACGTTAGGTGAGGTTTTCACCTTACCTCTTGTGCCACATCAAAAACTCGATAGCACCCATATTTTCCAAAACCAACACATTTCACCTCAATCATGCTATGGAGTTTTGTGCTTAAATACTTTAAACATGACTCTGTTATGCATTTTGGAAGCCATACCTTAACTCTTTGCTTGAGCTTTACCTCTTCCTTCCTTTTTAACTTCTTGCTCACTTCTTTTATTGCTCCACCCTTGGGCTTCATAGCTTTGAACTCTGAGAGTTCCTTCCCTCCACTTCCTTTTCCTCTAGCATTTCTTTATCCTATTTTGGCACACACTTGACAACAACTTTATCATTCACTTTTAAGTCCCCCTACGAGCTTTTAGTTTTAACTACTGACGTACAAATATTAACTTGTTCATAAGGTTATGTGAATACTTTAACACTTGTAAGTTGGAAGACAATGCTCTCATCGCCACTTTTAGTGTTATCTTAGCTTCATGCACATCAATGATGGCATGGGGAGTGGTCGAGAATGGCTTACCCAATATGAGTGAGTTATCGACATTGTTTTCCATCTTGACTATAAGAAAATCTATAGGGAAAATTAAATGGTTGATCTTAACCAACACATCCTCTATGATACCCTTAGGGTATATAATGGACTTATCTGCTAATTAGATGCTTAGGTGTATTGGTTTGGATTCACCCAATCCCAAATTCTTAAAGACTTGATAGGGCATCACACTTACACTTTCCCCAAGATCGGCTAAAGCTCTATCAATATGTAAATTTCCAAAAGTTCAAAGGATAGTGAAACTCTCTAGATCTTTCAACTTCTCTGGTAGTTTGTGAAGATTGGTAGAGCTTTCCTCTGACAGTTGTACGATGGATACCTCCTCAAGCTTTCCCTTCTTTACAAACAACTCCTTCAAGAACCTTGCACACTTTAGCATCTGTAAAAGAGCTTCCACCAAAGGGATATTAATAAGTAATTGCTTCAAATGTGACAAAAATTTACCATTGTCAGGATCCAACGCATTTTACCTAAGCCTTGTTGGATAGGACACCTGATGCTTGTACTCAGGATCTACGAATTTAGGTCGATCCGCCTTCTTCACTTCAGCCCCCTTTTCCCCTTTATCACCATTTTCCTCATTTTCCTTCTCAACTCCACCCCCTCCTTAGATTATCACACTTGGCTTTTCAAGCTCTTTCAAGTTCTTCCCACTCCTAGAGGGCTCGCAAGTCAAGTTCCTGACCCTCTAAGATCTCTTTCTTTCATTTTATAAGTCCAATATTAAAATCCATTCACTTAGCTACTCAATGACAGACCACCACATTATTTACAAAGTTAATAGCTCAGCTATGACTAGTTATGAACCCTCATGTTTGCACCATCATATCCAACCCATCGATACATATCCATAGGCCCAAATTATGCTCAAATCAAAGTCAAAACATGTCTGAATTGCTAAAACATTGAAACTAGGTTGAACCGAACTGAACTAATCCGAGCACAAGCAGAAGGGCTCGTGCATGTGTAAAGAGTTTTGTGCATGTGTAAAACCCTTTACTTATGCGTGAACCCCTTTGCTAGTGCCTAATATTTTCCAATTTTTCAGACCATTTTTCCTATAAAAAGACCCTACCAGACACACTTTTGAAAAACACCGAACACGTCGAAACTCTTGTAATTTTCGTACTAAAAGTATGCAAAAATCATAGAAACAATTAGAATTGATTTCTAATTGGATTCCATTTTTTTAAACACAGTGGTTTTGCTTTTTTTTTTTTCATTTTTATTTCTTTCATCGTGGAGTCTCGCTCTGGCCTAGCAAATCATTCGAAATGCAAATTTCTCACCAACAAAAAGCAAATTATATTTTTGAACCTTTTATTTTCAATTTTTAATTCTATTTTTCTAAACCTAACTAGGAATTCAGAATAAAAAATCAAATATGTTTAAAAACCTGTCCAGTTAATTGTTTTCTATGAATTAGCTTCTAAACTAACCAACACACTTTTATCAAACAATCCCCACATTTGCAAGAAGGGAGAACGATGTGGGATTTGATTCCCATTCAAAAAAATATGCCAGAACGCCATGTCCATAAGGGTTCTAACTCCAAAAATATTTTATTTTTCATGTTTAAATAATCATTTTAATTATATTATTTTGTGTTCTGTAATTTTCAATATGATTTCTCACTGAAATGTGTTTAGAATCGCTATGAACCACTTAGTCACCACCTCACCTTAAAGGATCATTTTCGACAAAGGCCCCTTCAAAGCTTTTCCCCCTGAATGGTTCTCACCAACCTCATGGGCCCCAGCTCTCTCCCTTAATGACCTTTGTCCCTCACACCTCTAGGAGTTGTCCTATTATATTTGTTAGCAGTGTATACCTTAGAGCTTACACTCAGCATGTGAATGTAAATGAAAACCCTATTGCTTAAGTATATATGTTCTTTATATGAATACATTCCTAGTATCGAATGTATATATGTCCCATAAGTATTCTGTTGGGAATCTATTCTAAAAAAGTTTGAGAATATGAGTGACAAATTGCTCTTTCTTCCCTAAAATTACTTAAGCGTCGTAGGGTTATCGATGGACACGATGTCCATCCCTCTGACCATTCTTTCTGTGTAGGTTCCATTCATCTCCAACTAGGAAACACCTCTCTCAAACTAGAGGAATCAAGGCCTCTATCATTTGGCGCCATCTGTGCAGAATGCCAAGTATTCAAAGCTAAAGTTCTCTTCTGTCTTTCAGGATTGTCACACTGATATTCCTTTCTTTCTCTCTTTCTCTTAACACACATTTATTAAACTTGCACAGAAAAACTCTCAACATGGAAAAAACTGATGAGGAAACCCACAATAATTAAAACCTTCCACTATAACCTATAAACACAATCACTCAACTCTTAAACAAAGCAACTACCAGCATTCAGCCTCTGCCATCTACCTTAACCAACCTAGCCTCATCACTACAATCCCTCTAGACCTTATTAGGCAAAGCCAACAGCCTAATACAACAACTCCCCCTACATAAGCTTCACAACCTATCATTTCACTAGAATTAGTTCCTGGCATACAAGTTTTTGTCATAATAGTCACCCTACTAATTCATCTCTTGTAAAACACACCCACACTCAACTTACAAGCTCAAGGAGGTGTGTGGCCCCATCTAAACCTGTGTGCCCATCAGTGCGCCTTTGAGTTTCTTTGCTTTAGAAAACTGACCGTGTGGGGTCAGATTGTGCATGGCATCAGGTTTGGTCAAGCCTCACTTTAAAAGAACACCCTCATGAGTCTGTTGGGTGTGCGTGTGAATGTGTATGTTGCCACTTAATTTTTAGAAAAAACGTTTATTTTCAACGTAAATAATAAACTAATTAACTTCATTTTGAAAATTGTTATTTCACCCAACTTTTAGGAAAAGGTGAGCCTCGAACCAAAGAATGGATCTAGTGACTCGTGATTGATACAAAATGTCAATTTAGAAAATAATTCATTTTCTTAAACAATTCTAAAAAAAATGTTGATTTTAGAAAAAGAATAAATTTTCCTTTAATGATTTTTTGCTTAAATTTTCATATGATTTTGGTTAAAATCCATTTCATGTGTGTATGGCATATTGATGTGGTACATGAACAGAATAAAACATACTAGAATGATGCATGAATAGTTATATAACGTGGATGACAATTATAATAAAAAATGATAAAAATGATAGAAATATAAATAGGGTCCTTCCTCTAGTCCAAAAGGGTACTAGGGAAGGCAGACATCCCTAATAGCATATCTAAAGAAATAAAATGAGAAATAAAAAAAATTACACCCAAAAAATATCAAAATGCAAAGGGTTTTTTTCTCCAGTCCAAAAGACCTATGAAAGGCATGCATTCTTGAACAAGAGATTACATAAAACATATGTGAAATAATAAAAAGCGATTTACAATAAGGAATAAATACATAAAATAAATAATGAAATAAATAAAAAAATAAATGGTTTGGAGTTGAAGCCTTAGAATGGCTTGCCGGCGTATCCCTTTGAATGAGAATCAAACCCCGCGTCTTTCTCCCTTTTTACGAAGGGTGGAGTTATTTAAAAGTTGGTTCGTGTTAAAAGCTAACCATTTTTAAATTATGAAAAGGTTAACCAAAATAGGTTATTAATCATTTCATATTTTGATTAATGAAAAGAAATTTGATGTATGAAATTACCTAAGCTCAATTTTAAGGATTTAATTCATAACCAAATAAAATATGTTACCATTTGGATGCATTAGCTTTGGCTTTCTTAATCATGGAATTGTTGCTTCAGATAGTTTGATGAGGCTGGAATGAGTCTATCTACTATTTAAAAAGAATCGACTGAAGAGGTGTCTAGTGTTTGATTTGGATTTTTAGTAGGAATTTTGGCAAAGGTTCAGGTATTTAAGATTTCAATAGGAATTTTTGTACAGATTCATAGTCAAAATTTGTTCTGAAATGGTGGCCCGGGGGGTCCTATTTTTAACGAAATAGAGCCATAAAAGTTAAGAAATTGGGCCCACATACTAGATAGCTAGCACATACACCAGGCAACTGGTGAGTGTGCCAATCAGCTGGCACATGTGCCAGTCAATTAGTGCGTGAGCCATTTGCTTGGCGCATGCACCAGGCACTTGGCCCGCTTGCCTGATTCGCTGTCCCGGTTCAGTCCAATTCGATTCAATTTTTTGGATTTTCTAGGTTCATTCAAAGTTTGATTTGAGCATTGTTTGAGTCTATAGGCTCCTTTTGACAAGCCGAATTTAATGGTGTAAAAATATGGATTTATAGCTCCCCCTTTAGTAGGTTCATTTTGAGTAAAATGCAAAACTGATAAGTGTGAATGCATTAATGATGTTGGACCCAGAGGTTTATCTATATAAAAGGCTTTGAGTTTGGAATTTCATTCCACAACTTCTCCTTCTACTTATTTGCTTCCTCTTTCTTTTGAAATATTATCCCTGTGAAATATTTTCTGGATAATACCAACTGGTGATACTCAGAAGGAGAATTTGTCTACTCAACTAGATGTTGTACTAGGTAGTGAGACTGAGACTATTATTGATTTACTCGGTTCTACCGATGATATTATGGTAGACGTTTCTAACTAATTTCTTGATGGCCGTCTTTCGATAGCGGAATTGGAACCTTTCACTGAGCTAAACCTTGATCTTTTGTGAGGTAGGAAAGAGCACGATAGCTGGCATGGCTATCAATCTGTATTTTTCTGATTACTCTCTCTTCATTATTTTATGCACTTTATTATTTTTTATGCATATTTCTATTTTTAATGTGCCTCATTTTTTGCTTTTTTAATTTTTCAACACTCTATTTATTTTTCCACTCATGCTCTTTTTTTTTGCTCGCTTTATTTTTTCATTCATAAGAATAAAACAAAAAGATTGAGAGATATAATTTTTATCTATAGGATGTTGAACATAACCAGAGAGGTGGTAGATCTAATTTATTTGAAGTATTGAATTTCCTTGACCGCTTCCCTGATGTTCGCACATATATTGCACTGGCTCATCTGTCTGGCTATATGAGCATGAACATTGATCGTTCCCCAAATAGGAACCTAATTTTTTCACCGGCTTATCTAAGAGGTGGTGGGAGACCACCAATACCTTCCATTTTCCTATGGATGAGATTACTATGACTCCCCTTGAGGGACCTTATCTGACTGGCTTACAGTTTTGGGCTTTTCATGTTGTGTTTAATAGGCATGTTGGTTGTCTGAGTACCTTGGCTAATCTTCTTAGGGAGGACCCTCCAAGCAATACCAAAGGGATGGTTGCCAGGTGTTGACTATTAGGAATGTTGAATCTGGTTTCTCATTCCATCAATTAGTGTGCCAGGGTACGCCTGTTGAGCAACCTTTGGACCCCTTTTTCTATATAATAAGGTGGGTTGGATTAATCTAAAGGTGATAACTTCAGTAGCTGACTTGAGATTACTTAGCTGGTATGATTGGGCTAATGCCATACTGGTCGTGGCTTACAGAGATGGGCAAGTTTATCAAGACTGATGGAATTGGCATCCATGCGACCATGACATTTTGGGAGGTTAGTATTTCCCTTTTCATCTTTGCTTGAGTTTTTGTTCTCAATTGTGCTAACTTTTGTTGTGTCTTTTACAACTTTGGAATTTTGCTCATATTCCATCTCTTGCCTCAAGGATCATCATTAGAAAGGAGATTCTATGTCTAATGGGGAGGAGGTGGTGCCAGGAATCTTAGGACAGACACCTTAATAGTTTCTCTTTTTCTCAGTACAAAGAGATTCTAGCCACAGTCACTGAGGTATCCTCTGAATAGCTTTACCTTTTATCTGTTATGGATTCTAATGTTTGAATTCCCATTTCCATGTTGTTTAGGCACCTTTCAATTATGGTATCTTGGGAAATGTTGATCCCTTTTTCTTTGGGGATCACTTACACTGATAGATGGCTCATCTTAAGCTCTACTAAGATTATAGAGTTTTATTTGGTTAAGCAGGTTGTGGCCCAGTCAACTTTAGAGGCAGTTGTACCTTTTTATCTACCTTTTATTATAAGGGAGCTTATGGATCCTATTTTCCATGATTTCTAGTGAGTTAGGAAGCTCAGACAGGAGCTTATTATTTAGGGTGCCTCTAATCCAGAGTTTGTTGCCACTCACTTGAGATGAGAGAGGCCTCCTTTCTTTGCTAAACCATGTCAGGTTCCAGTGGTTTCTGTTACCATTTCTCTGAGGCGTAGACCTTGTGGTCAGGCCAATCACCCTTTTATTTGAGGGATGTTGAGTACTAGCTTAGCTTTCAAGGTTGGGTGCCTCTACATCAGCAATGCCTTCTAGTTCGAGCTAGACCTAAGGATCCTTCTCGTGTTTCTCTGATTACATCTCTTACGTTGGTGCAAATGGCATAATGAGAATTCACTATGTGGGCAACGAGTATCTGCCTGGCATGGCACGTGTTTACCCAGACACTTTGTTGCCAATGGTGAGTTTTTTTATTTTCTTCCCTTTGTGATTTTTCAGCATTCTGACATATGTTCCTTTATAGGTTCCTTCTGTGGTATATGTCCAGGGTCTTGATGCCTATAAGCAGACCCTGTTTTCCTTAAGAACCATGCTATCTACTTTGAGCATTGCGGAGGGAAGAAGAGAGCCTCGAGTGGTCTGAAGACATATTCCTCAGGGCAGTAATCTTGGTGTGGCAACTGATGATGAGGAGACATCAGAAGAAGGTGTATGAGGCTTAGGATGCATGTTAGCTAACTTGATGTGGCCCCATTATGGGTTTATTTTGGTAAAAACTTGTTTGTTTTTTACTTTTTGTATTTTTCAAAATATGAAAAATGTGAATTTTCACTTTTAGTTGCGATTTTCTGCTTGAAAATAATTTTATTTTAAAAAATTGAATTTTTGGAAAGTATCTTAGAATGAAAATCCCAAAAATAGCATAATCGAATCGAATCAGACTACTGTCACAAAGGCCCAAGTCAATGTGTGGGTCAGTGTGCGCGCCTAAGTGTCGGCGCATGCACATGGGTGTTAGCGCATGCACTTGGCTTCTAATGCATGCGCCATTTTCTTGGTGTGTGCACCAACCCCATTGCGCATGAGCTTAGGCCCTGGGGCATACGCCGATAATCTTGTTTCCATGATTTTTGAACTCTGTTTTCTGCCTCAATTTTTGTGCCACCATATATATTTGTACAAATTTTTTTTATTTTGAAAATCATGAAGAACGATTTATTTTTATAGAGAAAATTCAATTTCTTTCTATTTTTTTTCCATATAAATGGAACCATGCTTCAACCATATGATGAATGGATGGTACAAGAACTTAACCTAAGTGAAACATATCAACCTTAAGAAGTATGGCATGAGCACTTTGCCAATGCTTAGAGGCATCAAAATTGATTGAAATTTTTTGG
Organism: Codiaeum variegatum; assembly: GCA_948294925.1. Classification (NCBI taxonomy): domain Eukaryota; kingdom Viridiplantae; phylum Streptophyta; class Magnoliopsida; order Malpighiales; family Euphorbiaceae; genus Codiaeum; species Codiaeum variegatum. The sequence goes on from CAOJBK010078935.1 coordinate 9,123, forward strand.
ATGCTAGCAACAAGTTTTGGGATCCAGCTGATCATGTTTTCCACTTTGGAGCTAGTATGGATGTGATGTGTCCAGTTTTTGAAGAATTTTCAACTTTATTAGGTTCTAATCTCGAGGTTGATCTAGCTGTTCCAGTTGAAAAGGTTAGGTATTTTAATTCGTTCAAGAATTTGCTGGATTTGAGTACTAAGAGGCTTTAGGTTTAGTGAAAGATAATTTGGTGAACCTACCGACTGTAGCTGACATGTTTTGGGATGACTTTGATGATATGGTTTGGACAACTAAAAGGCTAAAAGCCCATGCATTTGTTTTATGGCTAGCTATATTTTTATGGGTCTAGTCGAATGGGGTAATGCGAGGGTTACTGAGCTGATACCCAAGATTGGCAAAGGGAAATTGATTATAGGCATGATTTTAGCAGAAACACTATTGAGCTTTAATCTTTATTGTAAATCGAGGGAGGCTTGGACTATTAGTTCCATTCTGCTCCAGGTACTCAGTTTCTTTTTGTTAATTATGTTTAGACATTTATGAGACTATCATAACCCTTAAGTTATTTTTTTCATATCTGGTTGAGAGACAATCTCAAAATTATTCCAACTCCTATTCAGAGGGATTATTTTGCATCCTAGTAACAATTGCCATCCGTTTTTGCTATTAAGAAAGACAGAGTCAACTGACTGATGGAGCTAGGCCTTTTTGACTTGATTTGGAGATCAGACTGGTATGGGATCAAACATTTCATTCCACAGAGATAGGGATTCAAGCATGTGTATCTACTTGGCTTAAAGGAGGTGACATGGTATCAGGCTACCAAGGTTCTTCGAAAGACGGGTCATAATCAGGATGTGCCCCTAGATGGTCCACTTTTGGGGTGACTACTATGAATGCCAAAGTGGCTAAAGTCGTCCTTACAGGCTAGATTTGAGAGTTCACCAGAGCGACGTTGATTCTAAATGATGATTATGGCAAGCTTCTTGAGTATTTAGACTGGTAGATTGATGCATGTTGGCATAAGAAGAAGGCAAAGCGCTATGCTATTTTGATTGTCATTGAGGAGTGAGTGTGAATCTAGAGTAGACTATCTGGAAAACTTTTTTTCATTTTAGACCTTTCTGCATGTTTTGATTGTAATTTATGTCTCAAACATTTATTTTGGATGTTCCAAAAGATGAATAAGACCTCAATAAAATGCATTTTATTTTTATTAAGGTCATATTTTTGCCTAGCCCCCCTTTCGATTTTTCAACTTAGCGAGCTGCCTTTATTATTGCCTATACTACCTTTCTCCGATTTTCATTCTACCAAGCTATACCATAACTTTTGCCTAAGCCTCCCACTTGGGTTTTTAGCTTAGAAGGTTTCATTCTTTGTTTCGATTTATTTTTTTTGCTTTACTTTCATGTGCAAAGTTAAAGAGTGTAATGAGATGAAAAATTGAATTTTATTGAATGTTTTGGATCACACCTATATAGTCTACCTATGTATCTCCTAAAGGGAGGTTGTGCAATGGAAGCAAAAATGAAGAGATTCGTATTTCTATTTTAAAAACTTTTGAAACTTAGTATTATTTAAAAGTTTTTTAACAAAATAGATCTAGGTGTTTTTTAAATCTTTGAAAAAACTAGTTCTATGTTAAAACTCTTTTAACATAGATAGTTCAACCATTCATCAAACTCTTTAATAAATGCCTATACCTAGGTTTGGACCCATAACTTCATCCAATGATATTTTAACCAATTATGTGTAAAACACAATATGAACAAAAGAGAGTTAAAAGCATCAAATACCTCTCGCCTCCTTCGTTAAGCTCCCCAAATGTGAAGCCTCTAGCTTAAAACACACCAAGTATCACCAAGGTAAGACCTTCCCTTGAATTGATGGTTTTTCTTGAACCTCCTCTCTTGGTTGCCTAATTTTGGTTCAAGCTCCCTCTTTAATCCTTTGAGAGTATTTAGGGTTTTATGGACGTTTCTTGATCACCATCATAAACACATGGAATTTTTACTCTTGAAGAACTCTTCTTCAACCTCAATTCCATTATTCTTGATGTTAGTTAAGATAACTTCACTTCTAACTCTTAGAAGAAAATTCCTCCTTTTTCCATTCTTATTTCCATTAATTAACCTTGTTTATCTCATAAACAAGATAATCAGAAGAAGATGAAGAATATTAGAACATTTCTTCGAGTTTCTCCAAATCTTGCTTCATCTTCAACCATGAATTGAGATCTACTATTTCTAACTCTTAGAAATTCTCTCAACTCATTTTGGAAAATGATGAATAGTTGCTAAGAAAAATTTTATGAGATTGCATCTTCCATTTACCATTATATGTCCATACCTCTCACCATTTCCCACTTCCTTAAATTAAGGAGGGAAATAAGGAGCGGTGTTGGCATTTTGACTAGAGTCAACTTTTGACTCTTGGTCAATAATGGAAGACACATCTCTACAAATCTCAATCTTAATTAATTGTGATTAAGTTCATTATCTCATGATTAAGCTTAATAATTTTTAGTCCAAATTATTTCAATTTAGTCTGTTTGGCTTGTATCTCATACAAATCATGACTTAATTGAAATAAACCCTTTATGAATTAAACTTCAAGACATGTTAGGGTCTTTGTAAATTTAATTACAAGTTTAATTTAATTATTATTAACAATTAATTAAACTCTTTAATTAATTATCAATATAATTTTGTATATTTTCTTTGGTGATTGCTTTACGGTGTATGACATACTTGGTTCATGTTTTAATTAGAAATGGGATTAAAAAAAAAACACTTTTCTTTCTCCAAGTGTGTAAACCCTTTATCACACTTAACCGCATAAGTTGTGAGTGACGCCTAGCATTAAATATCACGACTACCTAATTAGACATGAATGTTGATGATCATATCCTTGACATTGCATGGACCTCTCGAACATAATTACCGTGCACTCGAATCCCTTCATTACGGATTCTTGATCTTAACTAGGGTCATGGATTAGTCAAACCCTATATACTATATCATATGACCTCGATAAACTTGATTCCTAATAGAAATTCTTTTTAGTGATCCTTATCCACCCTTGCCATGGATTTACATATCAAGAATAACCAGAAGTCATAAGATTCCTTCCATGTTTTATCCAAGTTAATGGATGTTCTTTTAGAGATCACTTATCCTAACATATCACTTATTATGGCAACCACATGCCATATATCAATACATAACTAGCATCGGTATGTAACTAGGAACAAACCATAGCCACCAATATGCTAGATAACATGTCACCTCAGGATTAAGAATTTTATGCACAATCATGATCTAGATGATACAATATTGACTAATGGTAAATAACCATGTATCCATCATCTAAAGTCACTATTTAACTTACTCATCCAATGAATATGTTCATATGTTGTCATGATATAACATGTCTGTAGCATAAGACTCATTACCTCCATATCAATAAGTATCTCATACTCATCATAGATGGCAACATAGGTGATGGTCTTCTGGATTAGTGACGTCCCTACCAATAATCCTCTAACCATGAACAACTTTTAAAGTATCTAACAAAGGGCAATCTGTTATTCATATTCTCAAACTCTTTGATAATAGATTCCTGTATAGAATACTTAAGGGGCATATATACGTTCGATACAAGGAACATTTCATTTAAAGAACATATATACTATTAACCAATTGGGTTTTTATTTACATTCATATGATGTGTATTAGTTATAGGGCATACACTACTAACATCTCCTTACAATAGATTTTGAAAAATGTAGTACATGGTAATTTTTCGAGAATCAGGTCTACGTAATTATTATTACAAAAATGTGATGCCTGATGCATGCTTATGCAACAAAAACACTTAAATGCAATACTTCTTGAGTTGGTCAATATTGGTAGGATGACTGAATTCATTATCGTTGACATCTATAACAATGACTCCTCTATCTGACATGATTTTCTTAATAACATAATGTCCACTTTAAGGAGGTCTGAATTTCCCTCAAGGTTCTTGTACAAGTTGTCTTATTTCTTTCAAGACAATGTCACCTTCTCTAAGATTATGGTCCTTGACTCTTTTATTGACATGCCTTGTAAGTTTTAGTTGTTAATTCTGAGTTTGATGAAGGGCTTCTAATCTTTTCTCATCGATCAGGTTGAATTGGTCGTAATTGTTGCCAGCAAGTTCAGAAATCTATGCTTCCTACTAATTGGATTTCCAACTATATGGGTAGGACTGCTTCCATTCCATAAACTAGGGAGTAAGGTGTAGCTTTGGTAGCTGACTTGAAAAAAGTTCTATACCCAAGGAGGGCACTTGACAAGTGTAGATGCTAACCTTTGTGATTGATAATCATCTTTTGAAGGGTGTTCTTGATTGCCCAGTTAGTAGTTTCAACAGCACCATTAGTCTGAGATCAGTAAGGAGAAGATCGATGATGTTGTATCTTTTCTTTTCTCAAGAGGATAGTTACCTCTTTTTGGAGTGATTTGTTGTCTGAAATGATCTCGAATGAAATACCATACCCTGACATGATATTTGTCTTAATGAACAGGGCAACCCTTTTCGAATCAAGTACTTAGTAAGAAGTAGCTTCCACCCATTTGGTGAAGTATTCAATAGCCACTAGAATGTACTCATGGTCAGTAAAAGACATTGGTGTGATCTTGCCAATAACATCAATACCTCACATGGTGAAAGGATAAGGAATCGTGATTGGATAAATTGGTGAAGGAGCATGCTTCTAAAGTTTAGCGTATATCTGATAGTTATGGTATTTCTGAACAAATTGTGTACAGTCTCTATTCATGGTGAGCCAATAGTAACATTGGTTAATGATTTTACGTAACAAAGCCCATCCATTCATGTGAGTACCTTCTTCCCCATAATGGATTTCTTCAATGATTCTAAAAGTCTCTTCTTCGAAAACACACCTTAGATGAATTCCATTCCAAGTCTTTTTATAAAGAATGTCCCCTTTTAGGATCTAACCACTGGTTAGTTGTTTTAGAGTTCCCCTTTCTAATTTAGAGGCTCACTCTTGATACAGATCTTATACAAGGTAATTGTACATGTCCTAATACCAAGGTTTTTGTTCAACTTCTTAAATATTTAAGCAGTGAAACCGATAGTAAGGTTCATGTTTAATGCTTATAGGAATAGGACGAATAAGGAACATATCACGTATTTCAATCATAGAGGTGAGCATTGTCATGCATCAGTAACCCTATTTTGTGTTCTTAGCAAGTAATGAAACGATAAGTCGTCAAAGTTGGTTGCCAATTCTTCAAGTCACTTATGGTAAGGAACCAAGCACTCTTCTCTGATTTTCCACTTTCCAAGTGCTTAAGAGACTATTAGATTAGAGTACCCATATACTTCTAAATTCTTAATGCCAATCTGGATAGCTATTTCTAGGTCAAAAAAAAAAAAGCTTCATACTCAGCTTCATTATTTGTTACTTACAAATCTATTTTGATTGCTAAGGTAAGCTTTTTTCCCATTGGTGTAAGGAACAAAATCCCAGTGTCATATCCCTTGTTATTGACTGCACCATTAAAGTAAAGCTTTCAAGCTTCTATTTAAAGGAATAAGATGTCCTTATTAGGAAATTCAAGTCCTTCCCAATGATCATCAGTTGGGGCGACAGCTAGCTCATAGCAAAGACACTACTTTTGATTGCCTTCCTTAATACGTACTTGAGATTGTAGACTGCCAGGACTGCCTTCCATCTTGGCTTTTTGTTGTTAAGGATAGGATTTTTCATGAGGTACTTGAGAGGACTTTTGTTGGCAAGGATCTATACGATGTATGGCCCCAAGTAGTGTTTGAGCTTGTGACAAACCCATACCAGAGCTAGGTAGAGCTTCTCAATGTGAATGTAATTGAGTTCATATGCAAGCATTCTCTATTTCAAATAGTAGATGGAATTCTCCTTGTGAGAATCTGGAGCATTTTGTGCCAGCATGGCACCCATGGCTTCATCGGTGACTGTAAGATAGAGTAGTAGTGGTTTGCCAAGCCTAAGAGGCTATAGAACTAGTGGATTCGGGAGTTATTACTGAAGGGAAAAAACAGAGTCGCATAACGGAAGCAAAAATAAATTTTACGGATTTTCCAGCACTGTCCAATAGTGACTGTCACTGTCCAGCAGTGTTTTTCCTTTGCAAAAATCTAAAGAAACTCGGTTTTTAGTTTTCAAAACTTTTATGAAACATTTACCATGCGAAAACACTTTTGACATGGTTGGATTTAGATATTCATTAAACTCTTTAACAAATTACTAAACCCAAAAATTCACCCATATTCAACATTAAGGATTTTTCCAATTATTATGCAAAACACAATTAAAACAAAGAAGGGTTAGAACGTATGAAATACCTCAACTCCCTCCTTCATTCAACTCCTCATGTGTGACGCCTCTAGTTGACTCACACCGAAGCTATCCCTTGGCTTATATCTCCTTTCCTCCTTGAAGAAACTTGAACCCTCTTTTGGTTGCCCAATTTATTGGTTATTGTTTCTTGCTTAAGAACTTGAGACCTTAGGGATTTGTTTGGACTTTGATGAACACACACACTCCTTCTCAAAGGATATGGAAGAAGAGATTATGGATGAAGAACTCTTCTTCAAAATACTCTTTCTCTCAAAGATTGTGTTTTGATTTGAACTTTCTCTCTCTAACTCTTAGAGAGCTTCTCTCTCTAACTTCAATGAAGAAGAAGATGAATAGTAATAAGTTCAAATCTTGTCTTTCAAAAAGTTGACAGCCACTCCTATATAGGTCCATACTTCATCCATTTAATGTCACCTAACCAAAGTGATAATTAGTGGTAAAGATGGTTACATGTGCTAGTGTTCTATTAGCTAAATGACTATGTAATTAGTCAATTAGTCAATGTATTTAGTATAAGTAATTAGTAGGAATCATCTTTGCTAATAATTAATTACATCTCATGTTAATTAATTATCATTCATCTAAGTCCATATCAATTTAGTCATGCCCATTT
>CAOJBK010078965.1:0-19488 GCA_948294925.1 Codiaeum variegatum
AACTATAGAAATGTCAGATTAATTATGTAGATTTTTTAGGGTTAGACACTAATTTACTCTCACAGACATTTCATCAAACACATTGAGAGCTAAATTTAAGCATGTCATTGAACCGCAACAGGTCATATTTTCAAGAAGAAGTAACTTACCGGAAGAAGCTACTAACGCCGCCGCCACCATAGCCGCCACAGCTCCGTCGAGGTATCACAGAGGGAGAGAACACAACTCTGTCTCAGATTTTTAATTTTACTCTTTTTTTTCAGCAGTAACACAAGGCACAAGGTAGATAGTCCATTACTAAAAAATTTCATCAGTTAGAGTAAGCATTCAATGGTTTAGCTACTTGAAATAATTAGCTCAAGAACAGCAATCCAACTCAGTAATGGACTCATTTAGGGAAAGAAAATCACCTAGCTTACCTTTCCGGTGCCGGATTCGGAGGAGCTGGTGGCGGGTTGACCGGTCGGCTTTGCTGTTTCAAACCACGCCTTTGGTTCTGTGAAAAATGATTCTGTGCTGGGTGGGGCTGCTTTTATAATTAAATGTTGCTGACGCATTACTGATGCCAAACTTGCGTCAGTAACAATTTTTTTTTTATTTTTTTACTGACGAGTTACTGACGCCAAAATTGCGTCAGTAACAAATTTATTTTTTTCTGACGCGTTACTGACGCAAACGTTATTTTGCCGCGTGAATTAACGGAAACAAATTCATTCCCGCCCATATATTTATGATTTACTGACGCCAAATTGCGTCAGTAATGCGTCAGGAATTTTTTTTTTCAATTTCTGACTCTTTACTGACGCCAAAATAGGGTCAGTAATTATTTTATTTGACGCGTTACTGACCAAAAAATTGGGTCAGTAATTTACTGACCCATTTTTTACTTCAGTAATGAGTTAGTAAATTAATTAAAGTTTTTTTTTTTTGGGTCAGTTGGGGGTCAGTAACGTTAATTTTGGGGTCAACAAAAATTGCGTTAGTAATTGGAGTCAGTAAATTAATTAGTTTATTATTTTTTTGCATCAGTAACGTTAATTATGGCGTTAGTAATTACTGACGCCAAAAATTGCATCAGTAATTGGCGTCAGTAAATTAATTAATTTTTTTTTGCATCAGTAGGGGGTCAGTAACGTTAATTCTGGCGTCAATAATTACTAACGCCAAAAATTACGTCAGTAATTGGCGTCAGTGAAATCAAAATTTTTTATAGTGTAATATGCTTCAGTTGCTTCTATTTTAGGTACATCTATTTCAGGTTCATTCTAATTTTATTAATTTTTCTCATTTTCTTTATTAGCTTCCTCCATTGCATCATTTTCACTCATTTCATGTACCTCAAGTATAGGACCATCAATAGGTGTGTGACATTAATAGGTAAAACATCATCACAAACTTTATTGCTACTAGTCTAAGTTTCGTTTATAGCCTCAACATAAACCTTTATAAACCAACCTCACTCCCTTCCACCACCATTTTCCTGAACTCATTCACTGTCTCAACAAATTCCAAGCTTAGTCTCTTAAAAAGAGGGCAATACTTTTTTGGTGAATAAAATCTAGCATTTAAAAAACTTGAATAACATAACTCTTTAACTATTTCCTCAAATTTGTCCATTGACATACTCAAATCAAAATCAATAGTAAGACAATCACGCCCTTGTATGGAACATAATCACTAGTTAACATAAACTTCCCTTCATGGTGAAGTTCAGCAGGAAAACTGATTGAATAACATAAACAATGCCATTATACTATGTGCATGTGTATGTGAAGAGGAATTGGAATATTATAACAAACCATAAATCTATTAAAATATTATTACATAAAAAATAGAGCATGGACCACATAATAACTCTATTACCCACACGACAAGAAGTATAATACAAAAGACAAAAATGTTACATCCTTTGTCATTTCTTCTAAGGAGCCATTTATGCTCCAAATTCAAGACAATAATTACCAACAACCTTGAAGTATATTCCTCTTTCAGGATAACGATGTTCGATCAATACCTACAACACCAAAATTAAAAAAAAAAAAGTTTAAATGTCTCTCAATTATGGGGTTAAATGTTTGTGTTCTTTTTCTTGAATGAGGAGTAACGGAAGTTGAAGAAGGAGATGTGGGGTTTTTGTAGGGATGGCTACAACTGATGGACAATTTAAAAAACCTTAGACTCCCTTTCTTATACATTACATGAAATGACACCATTTCAAGAGGAGGGTTTTAATTCTTTTAAAGTTGCTTAGATGTCCTTTTGACAGATAGGATAAATGAATGTCACGTGTGCTAATATGTGCTTATGTCACATAAATTTTACCCCTAATTTATGTTAATTTTTTCTTTAAATATAGTTTGATATATTTGTTTAAGCATGTTTCTAGGTAATTTTAGGAATCCATGAGATTTTTTTATGTCATGGTTATTTTAGCCTGGAATCAAATTTTTGGAATGTATTTTGAATAAGTACAGAATCAAGAATTGAAGTACAAGTGTCAAGCTTGTCAATCTAAGAGAATAAAAAGCAGAAAGTAGTCCAGATTATTTCCACAATATGGACCATGCCTGTGGGTCCACCCATAGAAAGCTTCTGTCCCTTTGTTGATATGATTTTTTGAAGCCAAATTTGAAAATTTCTATCTAGTGTGTTTCCACGAAGTGGACACACCCATGGGTCCACCCTTGGAAACCATCTGTAAGAGTTTTCACATTTTTTTAGGGCTTTTTAATTTCCAAGAGCCGTGGGGGTGAGCCACACTCATGGGGTACCCCATGGCGGCATAAATTTGTAGACTTCTAAATATTAAAATTGTGTTTTAAAGCCAGAATTCAGATTTAGACTTTTTGGGAAGATTTTAGAGAGCGCGAGTAGAAGTTTTTTAAGGTCAAGATGCAAGATTTCAAGAATAGAGGCTAAGATTCAAGTTCACATCATGATTTCTATAGATTTCTTATCTCTCTTCTTATTTTCTTTACCTTTCTTTATGTTATGAACTAAATTATTTAACTATCTAGGATGAGATGAACCTAGGGTTTATTATATGACCTAAATGATTGGGTTTTCAATATAATTGATCTATTGGTTCGATTTTACATGTGATTTATACTGTTTTATCTTAATTAGTAATTGTGTGCTTATTAATTGGGAATAGATTTCATATTATTGACTTGAAAAAGCTTGGTAGGAATTGATCACTCAAATGTACTGGGATTGATTGGGATACAAGAGATAGATCTACAAGATCCTTTGGTATGACTAATTCTTTATTCTTTATCCAATTTCTAGATTGATTCCAATTGAGACGAGATTTCTTTTAGGGCATTTAAAAATTAGGAATTGCATTGCTCGAGAGAGTTTACCTTCTAATTCGGTGTAATAGCCAATTTAGCCTTAAGTTGTGATTGTATTGAAATGTTCATTAATTATTACAATAAACCTAGTGGGATTCAATATCTAGGTAGAGTTTTATCATTGATTGATTTCTTTGTGATTGTAATCAAGCTTTAATAATTTAGTTTAGTCAATTAATTAGTTTCATTTAGTTTACATTCCAATCATCAACCAAATAAACAACAATAAAATGTTTGAGCTAGTAGTTGATTATGTCTTCAGTAGAATGATACTCTACTCACTTCTATATTACTTGAACGATTCAATTCACTTATAGAAAAAGCAAATCAAGTTTTCGGTACACCGGGAACAACAGTTATATTAGCAATACAATAGCAATTATTGATTTAGTTTTATTTAATTTTTTTCTTAGTTTTTCTTATATTTTAAGTACCTATTTTTTTGTATGACAAGAGCGAGTACTAGTGGAAAAGTAGAATTTCCTTTTGATCTTTAATTAGAGTAGACATTAAAGTGACAAATGAAGGAGTAAGAGAAGTTTTGGAGAAGAAATGAGAAGTAGGACCAGTCTGATACTAAAGAAGAGGTAGAAGTCATGGCTGAAGAACTAAGGACTATACTGGATTTTACATGGCCTATAGTGCAAGGGGCCAAGAGTAATATTAGGAGACCTACTGTGGCTGCTAATACCTTTGAGAATTCGTTGACTTTAATCATGTTGTTGTAAAATAGTTGCCTATTTGGGGGTAATTTGATTGAAGATCCTAATGCTCATCTAGAAGCTTTTTTGAAAACATGTGACACCTTCAAGATGAACTATGAGATAGATGATGTTATTCGTCTTCGGTTATTCCCTTTCTCTCTAAGGGAATCACCTAACCAGTGATTGAAATCTTATCCTGTGGGGTATTTTACATCTTAGGATCATCTTACTAAGAAGTTATTGGATAAGTATGTTCCTCAAAGTAAGATAGTCAAGTTGAGGAATTATACTTTGCCTTTGCCTAACCTAATGGAGAATCTCTCTATGAAGGTTGGGAGAGGTATAAGGAATTACTGAGGATGTGTCCAGATCATGGGATACTATTGTTGCAAGAGGTTCAAACATTTTGCAATGGGCTAAATTACACTAGTAAGGAATCCATTAATGCAGTAACTAGTGGTTCTATAAGGACTAAGACTCCAAAGGCAGCTTGGAACTTGATTGAGGAGATGGATTTAACACATTATAATGGCAATCAGCATAGGACCAAACAAGGACAAGATTTATTAGTGTTCATTCAATGGATCTTATGATGGCTTTGACATCCCAACTAGAGGCTTTGAGTAAGAAATTTGACAACATTACCATTGGAATTACTCCACAACAACAAGTTATGCTTTGTGAGTGGTGTGGGGGAGGACACTCCAACTAAGATTGTCTACAAAGGAACATTGTTTCTAAGTCAGAGCAAGTTGATTATATGGGTGGTATGAATCAGAACCAATATAATAATCCATGAAGAAAAATCTACAATTCGGGTCAAGGGAATCATCCAACATTTTCATGGGGAGATTAGAGTGGTTAGAATAATCCTAAACCTCTACCATGATTTTAGTAGCCTTCATTTCAACAGTAGTCATATCAGCCACCTTCTCAACCTAAGAAATCACATTTGGAAGAGATGTTAGAGAAGTTTATTGAGGTCAATGAATTAAAGACATGAGGTTACTGAGACCACACTTTGTAATCAGTAGGCTTCAATTCAGAATTTAAAGAATCAAAAGGGTCAAGTTGCATGGCTATTGAGTGAGCAACCTCATGGGGCTTTGCCAAGCAATACTAAGTAAAATCCAAAAGAGCATCTTAAGGAAATCTCTTTGGGGAGTGGGAATCAAACACAAAAGAATGTTTCTATGAAGGATAAGGTAACTAAAAAAGAAGTTGTGGCATAGAGTGCCAAAGAAGGGGACAAGGAAGTTGTATCTAGTAAAGAGGCAACAATGGAGAAAGAGAAGGAAAAAGCACCAGCAGAGCCTACCTCAACAGTTAAGAAGTATGGACCTTGTGTGCCATACTTAGCAAGTCTGCAAAAGGGCGAACTTGATGCCCAATACAGTAAGTTTGTTGAACTCTTTAAACAACTTTACATATATATTCCTTTTGTTGCGGCTTTGTCATAAATACCCAACAATGAGAAATTCCTCAAAGACATTCTTTCTAAAATAAGAAGCCTTAAGGCTGTTTCTTTGGTGCACTTTTCAGAAAAGAGTTTGGTAGCTTTGCAAATGAGATTACATAAAAAGCTAAAAGATCCTTGTAGGTTTACTATTCCTTATTTAATAGGTAATCTCATAATTGAAAGTGCTTTGGCTGATTTAAGGGCTTGCATTAGTGTGATTCCCTATAAACTTTTAAGGAGTTAAGACTAAGGGAACCAAAAGCAAAACTCATGACCATAAAGTTAGCTGATAAATTTGTGATATATCATAAAGGTATAATAGAGGATGTATTTGTTAAAGTCAATGGGATTTTATTTCCCTAATGACTTTGTTATCATAGATATGGATGAGGATGTGGTGTTTAACTTATCTTAGGTAGACCATTTTTAAACATAGGTTGAACCCTTATTGATGTCCATGATGGGTCCCTAACTTTGAGACTAGGGATTGAACAAGTTGTTTCCATATGGCTAATGCAATGAAGCTCCCACTAGCACATGATGAGGCCGACTCATGCAATGATGTTATTAAGCATGAGACTGCCAATTTTGTTATTGATGTTTTCTCCAAGTACCTCTTGAAGTTGTGTTTGGTGCAGGAGAAATCAAAAGATCTAGTAGTTATGGAACAACTTGCACATCTGAATGTAGCCGACCTTGTGAGGCTCCGCCCTCCGAGTGCGACATACGCCTCAAGCTTTTGGCTTAAGGAAACCAACCATGGAGGGAAGGATTGGGCATCGAATCAAATTTCGAGTTTCACATAGGGAGAACCCCTTAGGGATCCGTTAGGTATAGGTGTGTGTTGTGAGTTGCCACCTAATTCTTTAGAAAAAAAATTTAATTTCATGGTGATTAAGAAACCATTCAATTATTAACTCCATAAAAACATTATTTTACCCATTGGAAAAGACACAAGCATCGAACTAAAACATGGATTTAGGGACTCGTGATTGATACAAGTTCAATTTAAAAAAAAAATATTAATTTTCCTACTCTTGGCTCTAAACCATATGAATTTGGTTAAAATTTTTGATTTCTTGTATGCATGGCGATATATTATGATGCATGAACAGGTTTAACATTTAACAATGATGCATGAGAGAATATATAATGAATGATAACAATAAAAAATGAAAGAAAATGTAAAATAAAAGAAACAAATTAATAGGGATCTCTCATTTAGCCGAGACGATACTAGGGGGAGCACACATCTCCAAATAGAAAAATAAATAAATAATAATGAAAATAAATAAAAAGAAAATTTTGCAAAAAGAGGATCACTCCTCTAGCCACTAGACGTAGGAAAGGCACACATTTCCCAAATATTAAACAATCATCTATGTAAAAAAAAAGAAAGAAATAATAGCCACATAATAAATAAATAAAAGAAAAAGAAAATAAAGAAAAAATTGGCAGATTTGTTCCATTAACAATAAACGTGTTAGGAAACAAACCAGACGGATTCCTTTATTGACAATTCGTATCAAGAAGCAATCGCATCATTTGCCATTTCAATGAATAACTATAAAATAATATGAACACAAAAATAATAAATATGAACTCGAAATAAATAAATAAAAGAAAATGAAAAATAAAATAAAATAACTAAAAGAAAAGGAATAACAAAAGTTGGAGTTGAAGACTTTGAACAGGCTTGACAACGTATCCATTAGAATGGGACACCATTTTCCCTTCTTGTAAAGGGTTGGGGGTTGTTTCATTGAAATTGAGGGTTTGGTTTAGAAGTTAATTTATAGTTTTTATTTGGTAAAAACATTAACCAAAAATGTTTTTAATCAATTCAATTTTGACTAAAAGAAAATGTTCTTCATATGAAAATCCTAGTCGAACTTAGGATTTGGAATAGAAAATAAAGGGATTAAGAATTTACCTTTGCTTTTCGTCACTTTGGAATGGGCAAATCGATCGACTTCACGAAACTAAAACGAGCCTCTGAAGTGTTTGGAGACGTGAGTGGTTGGATAGAGGTTCATGTATTAATAACTTTGAGTAGAGAATCCGACAGAATGTCAGAGCCAAAAAGTTGTTCAGAATAGTGACTGGAGGGTCCTATTTATAGGGAAAAAAATGGCTTAGCCTCTAAGAAAAGGTCCAGCACATGCTGGAGGGATTACTCGGATACTGAGGTAGTTGTGCACACATAGGCCATCCTGTGGACATGCGAGCCCAGATGCGCACACGTCAGGCCTATCCTGTGCACACGAGGTCCCCTTCATATGTATAGGCATCATATCCCTAGTCTAAGTCCATTCAATTTTTTTTTTTAAATTTTTCTGACTTTTTAGGTTCATTTTAGGTTTGATTTAGGCCTATGGGCTCGTATTGACGGGCCAGATTTGCTGGTTCATAGAACCATGGAATAACCTGGCATATAAGTTCATTGAGATACCCGAGGGTGAGAGAATGAAGACATCTACTGAGGATCCACCAATCTTGGAGCTGAAGCTCCTCCCTACACATTTAGAGTATGGATTTTTAACTGAGGGGATAAAATTGTCCATAATTTTGAATGCCAACCTTACACTAGAATAAAATTCTAGGTATATTGATCTTTTTAAGGAAATGCAAAAGGGTAATAGCTTCAAAAAGTACATACATTAAGGGAATCAGTCTATTGTATTGCATTAAAAAAATCTTGATGGAGGAGGATTTTTAGCCAGTAGTGCAACCACGGAGGAGGCTTAATCCTAAGATGAAAGATGTGGTAAAACTTGAAGTGATCAAGTTGCTTAATGCTAAGATCATCTACCCCGTCTTAGATAATCAATGGGTGAGTCTAGTTTAAGTAGTGGCTAAGAAGGGAGGCATGATTGCAGATCCTAATGAGAAGAATGAATTAATTTCTACTAAGACAATCACAAATTAGAGAGTTTCATTAAATATAGGTGGTGGAATGATGCCACTAAAAAAGGTTGCTTCCCATTGCCTTTCATTAATCAGATGCTAGAGAGGTTGGTTGGGCATGATTTTTATTTCTTTTTGGAAGGATTGTTAGGTTATTTTTAGATTCCTATAGCCCCAAAAGATCAAGAAAAAACCACTTTCATGTGTCCTTATGGGACTTTTGCATGCCGAAAATTGCCTTTTTTCTATGTAATGCACCCGATACCTTTCAATGGTGTATGATGGAAATCTTTGATGAGTTGATAAAGGATATAATGGAAGTGTTTATGGATGATTTTTCAATACATGGGGACTCGTTTGAGGATTTTTTGGAAAACCTTGAGAGAGTGTTGATTAGGCGTGAGGAAACCAATCTAGTGCTTAATTGGGAGAAACGCCATTCATTGTTAGAGAAGGTATTTTCTAGGGAAAAAGATTTCTAGGAAAGGTATGGAGGTAGATCGAGCTAAAGTTGAGATTGTTGAGAGGCTACTTCCTCCCACCAATGTGAAAGAAATTACGAGCTTTTCGGGACATGCTAGTTTTTATAGGAGATTTATCAAGGACTTCTCCAAGATAGCTCATCCTTTGACAAGGTTGTTGGAGAAGGATGTTGAGTTTATTTTTTATGAAGAATATCTCAAGGCTTTTAATACATTAAGGATAAGTTGCTCCATACTCCAATTATGATGGCTCTGGATTGAAATCTTCCATTTGAGCTCATATGGATGCTAGTGACTTTGTTATGGGGGATTGGAAAGATAAACATTTCCATCCCATCTATTATGAAAGTAAGACACTAAAGGAGGCTCAAGGTAACTACACCACCATGGAAAAGGAGCGATTGTGTTTCCTTTTGAAAAGTTTTGATCTTGTCAAAAGTCATTGTTTATATGGATTACTCAGCACTACTTTTTGCACAGAAAGATGCTAACTGAGGTTGATTAGGTGGGTTTTATTATTTCAAGAGTTTAACTTGGAGAATCAAGATAAAAAGAGAGCATAGGATCTTTTAGCTGATCATTTATCAAGGATGAAGAACCCACACCTCAAGGTGCTTGATGAAAAAGCATATCAATGATCATTTCCCTAATGAGCAGTTATATGCCATGGTAAGTAATTCTAACCCATTTTTGGTTTGTTGATTATGCAAATTACTTAGCTACTAGGAAACTCCCAAAAGATAGGTCTCATCATGATAAGAAGAAAATTTTCTCTGAATTAAAATATTACTTTTGGGAGAATCCTTTTATATTTAGATTATGTAAGGACCAGATGATCCAGCATTGTGAGGCTTAGCCTGAAATAGTAGACATTCTTCATCATTGCCATGCCGGATCAGCTGGTGGATATATGGGACCTAGTAGAACTACTTAGGAAGTTTTGAATCTAGTTTCTATTTTCTTAGTTTGTTTAAATGTAGCTATGATTTTGTGTAACATTTTGATTGTTGCAAAGAGCTGGGAACATTTCATGTCGTGATGAAATGCCTCAAAGTGGTATTCTTATATGTGAATTTTTTTTAATGTTTGGGACATAGATTTTATAAGGCCATTTCCTAACTCTTTTGGTAAAAAATATATTCTTTTAGGTATTGATTATGTTTCTAAATGGCTTGAAGCTCAGGCTATGCCTAGAAATGATGCTAGGATTGTAATGAAGTTTTTGAAAAGCTTATTTGCTCGATTTGGCATACTTAAGGATATAATTCATGAATGGGAAACTCATTTTTGCAATGCTCAGCTTAAGAAAGTTTTCAAAAGGTTGGGTGTCATTGAAAGAAATGTTACAGAGCCAGTCAACAGAAGAAAAAAAAGGAAAAATCGAATCGGGAAAATGATTTGAATTCCGGTTTTCAAAAACTTTTTCAAAAACATAACTTTGTTAAAACGATTTTAACAAAATTAGGTTTGGAAATTATACAAACACTTTTAACATTGCTATAACTTAGGGTTTGATAATTTAAACATTTTGTCAAAACACTTTTAACAAAACTCTTTGAAATTTTCAAACTTTTTGAAAAACAAGTTCTAGGTTAAAACTCTTTTAACACAGATGGTTTAGTCATTTATCAAACTCTTTGATAAATGTCTAAACTAAGGTTTGGACCCATAACTTCAACCAATGATATTATAACCAATTTGTTTACAAAACACAAGTTGAACAAAGAAAAGGTTTGAAGTAAAAATCCCTCTCGCCCTCCTTCGTTAAGCTTCCCAAGTGTTAAGCATCTAGCTTGAGACATACCTAGCTTTTCCCAAAAGCTTGTTCTCTAATTCTTTTCAAAAAGCTTGAATCTTCTCTATTTGGTTACCTAAATGTTTGATCCTTGCTCCTTTACTTGAGAACTTGAGACTTGAGAATTGGCTTTGAACTTCCAAGCTTATTCATACTTATTTCTCAAAGATTAATTGAATAAGAGTTTGTGTTTGAAGAACTCTTCTTCAAAATAAACTTTCTCTCTCAATTTTGTGTGAATTTTAAGCTTCTCTCTCTAACTCTTAGAGAGTTTCTCTCTCTAGCTTAAGGTGGAAGAAGATGAATAGTTGTTCATCTTTTTCAAATGTGTAGAGTGAGCTTAGCTTAGGCAAAAAGATGATACCAAAATACTTTATATATCCCAAACCTTTTCCTTAAAACAAGGAGAAGATTGGGAACCTTGTCTATTTGACTTAGTTGACCATTTGACTAGTCAACTAATGAAATAAATTAGGACTTTAGTTAGTAGGAATCACCATTAAACCTTAATTAACCACATCTAATGTGGATTAAGCTAATGTCTCATGTTAAGCCTAATTATTTATTTATTTGCCCAAACCATTTCAATTAGTCATGCCCATTTATATCTAATACAAACTATGACAAAATTGAAATTATCATTTTATGAATTAGACATCACGGCATGCTAGCATCTTTGTAAATTTAATTACATGTTTAATTTAATCATCATTAATAATTAATTAAACTCTTTAATTAATCATTAATATGATTCATACAAGCTAATGGGAATTGCTATATATTATGTGACTTACTAGGTTCATGTTCTAATTAGCAATGGGATAAAGAAAACTCTTTTCTTCCCACCAAGTGTGTTAACCTAATTACACACTTAGTTCTATAAGTCGTGAGTGACGTTTAGCATAACATATCATGACTACCTAATTAAAAATGAATACCGGTGATCATATCCTTTACATTGCATGGACTTCTTGATCATAATTACCGTGCACTCGAATCCCTTCATTACGGATTCTTGATCTTAGCTAGGGTCATCAAATAGTCAAACCCCATGTGCTAGATCATATGACCTCTATCCGGTTTGAGTTCTCGATAAACTCGGTTCCTACTAGAAACTCTTTCTAGTGAACCTTATCCACTCTGGCTAGATATTTGCATATCAAGAATAACCAGAAGTCATAGGATTCCTTCCCTAAGTTAATGAATCCTTTCTTGGTTAGACACTTATGCCAACATATCATTGATTATGGCCACCACATTCCATATACCAATACATGACTAGCATCAGTATGTAAGCAGTAACAAACCTTAGCCACTAATATGCAAGATAACATGTCATCTCAAGTCTAAGGATTATATGCACAATCATGATCTAGATGATGCGATATTAACTACTTGGTGATGACCCACGTATCCATTATCTAACGTAATTGATCAACTTACTCATACCCTGAGTATGCTCACGTGTTGTCATGACATTACATGTCTGTAGCATGAGACTCACTACCTCCACACCAATAAGTATCTCATACTTATCATAGATAACAATAGAGGTGATGATCTCTTGGATTACCAATAATCCTATGACCATGAACAACCTTTAAAGTATCCTATAAAAGGTAATTTGTCACTTATATTCTCAAACTCTTTGAGAATAGATTCCCTAAAGAATACTTAAGGGACATATATATGTTCGATACAAGGAATGTTTTCATTTAAATAACATATATACTAAAGTCAGTTAGGTTTTCATTTACATTCACATGCTGAGTGTAAGCTCTAGGGCATACACTGCTAACAATCATGGACAAATTAACCACTCCATATCATCTACAAATGAGTGGTCAAGTTGAGAATACTAATGGAGATTTGAAAAGGATCTAAAGAAAGAATGAAGAGTGATCGAGGAAGGATTGGTCTAAAAAGTAAAACAATGATCTATTGGCTTTTAGAATGACTTTTAAAACTCCTATAAAAACCTCCCCCTTTTAGGTTAGTTTATGGCAAAACATGTTACTTACCTATTAAGATGGAGAATAAGAATTATTGGGATATAAAACATGTTAACCTTAATCTAGCTAGTGTAGGTGAGAAAAAGAAGTTACAAAATAACGAGCTAGATGAATGGAGAATGTAAGTCTATGACAATGCCCGGATGTACAAGAAAAGAACCAAAAGGTGGCATAATTCTCATATCAATAAAAGGAAGGAGTTCAAGGTTAGCGATCATGTTCTTTTATACAATTCTCACCTTTAACTATTTCTAGGTAAGTTAGAATCTAGATGGTCTAGTCCATTTATTGTTAAAGAGGTGTTTCCTTATTGTACTATTGAATTGACTCACCTTCAAAAGGGTGATTTTAAGGTTAATGGGAATAGACTTAAGTTAAACTTTAATGTGGAGAAAATTAATGATAAGTCAAAGATTTTTCACCTAAGATGACGTTAAATAAGCACTATGTAGGAAGCAACCCACCGATTTTTAATTTTTCATTTTATTTTATTTTTTACTTTACTTTATGAATTTTATTTTGCTTCTATGTTTTTCTTTATTTTCCTTTATATTTTTGATGAATTATAGGAAAATGTACTTTGAGAGAGGTTTTTGCAAGCTTAGTTCAAATTTTGGCTTAAGGGACGTTCCAACGTCAAAGGTATGAAATACTTTTAACTGGCAATGTGTTTCCATAGGGTGGACCATGCCTGTGGAGCCACCCATGGAAGCATTCTTCCATTCCATGAGGCTTTTGAATTTTTTTTTTTAAATTTTCAAGAGAGACATAATGTGTTTCCACGGGGTACCCCACCTTCGTGGTACAACCTGTGGGTCCCGATAGCCAATTTTTTAAATTTTTCAAAAAGGAGGAAGTTTGTCTCCACGAGGTCAGAAACTCCTGTGGATTTAAAAAAATTGAATTCTCTCATTATTATCGACTGAAACCCTAAACTCCCCACTTTCATTTTCTGCACCTCCTTTGTTCTCTCCCTTTATTCCCATTCTCTTGCTCGAATCCACCTTACAATTACACACATCTCATCACTTTCGTTGTCTCTCTCTCTCTCTCACCTCTGTTTTACTATAACTCACACATTCATGGTTCACTCTAACTTTCTTCTCCTTTTCTTGTTTATAATGATGATTTGTAGAGGCTTTAAGGTTAAATTGAAAGTTGTTGATTTTTTATCATTTTTCTCATTGTCTTTGCATTTATGTGCTTTAAATTTGAAGGATTATGGTTTGAGATGTTAGAATCTAGGGTTCATGGATAAATTTAGAATTTGTTAACCTTGTTCAAGGTTTATGGCATAATTCTCTAATACTTCTTTAATTTATTTGATTGATACATTGATTTTGAAGGAAGATGGATTAGACGATTTGAACTAGGGCTATAAATGTTTAAATATGAAAAATTATCTCTTTTAATTCTATTTTCAAATTCTGTGATATGAGTTGGGGAGGGAGAGTTTTCTTTTATTGTTCATGAACTTTAACCCTTTCTCTAATAATTCCCTTTAATTTACTACTTATGGGTATTGTATATGTTGTAATTGAATTTTAGTTATAAATTATGAGTTTGAGATGTTTTTTAAGTGCAATTAGGTTGAATTATAGTTAATGCCTGTAATGTTCTATTTTTGGGAATTAATGTAATATACCAATGTGTTGAATGGATGAGGGAGGGATGATTATATGATCTGTAGGGCTTGAATGTGTTTGCTGTATGATGAGTTTGTGTGTAAGGATATGGTTTTCTCATGGTTGTTATTGACTTGTTTTACAAATCTAATTCCAAATTAATATTTAATGTTTCTAAGTGGTG
The DNA here is from genome assembly GCA_948294925.1 of Codiaeum variegatum. Taxonomy (NCBI): domain Eukaryota; kingdom Viridiplantae; phylum Streptophyta; class Magnoliopsida; order Malpighiales; family Euphorbiaceae; genus Codiaeum; species Codiaeum variegatum. Next base: position 14,522 of record CAOJBK010078965.1, read on the forward strand.
TTATGAATCAATTTGTTATGTGTTAGAATTTTTTTGAGGCAATTCTATGTCGTTATGTTGTCAAAATTTCTTTAATTTTGGACTGACAACACTTACTCTTTATGTTTGGAATTTTTTGGTTGTGTTTGATTGAATTTTGTAGGCAATGGAGCCTAACCAACCACCTAAACTCTAACCCAAAGAACACGAAGGAAAGGCTCTTCATAAGATGCATAGTCACCCCAACCTACTCCTTCAAGGCGATAGCCTTCTAGACATCAAACTGCTAGAAACCAACCCCCTTGCAGATAGGAGAAGCCTATGCCACAACAGCCACCTCCATCCCAAGTGGCTAGACAAGCGCAAAAGTTTATTGGCGATCATTGATTTTTAATCGATACTAGTATTTCTAAGCATCGACCGAGGTTAATATAGTTATCTACCAAGAGATGTGTACAATCTCAAATTATCGACTGAGACTTCATAGACACATATGGATATGGGGATGAGCTAAGGAGTTTGATGGATCGACCAGGTTGGGGTCCCTTTTTCAGAATTGAAGCACCAACATATTGGGAGTTGACACTAGAATTCTATAGCACTTTGGAGTGGATAAACAACAATATCAATTGAAGGTTGTTAACTTATTGATTTAGATTGGGTGGTAGGAGATTTGAGTTGAGTATAGATGATTTTACTATTTTTATGGGGTTGTATACTCGTGAGAAGCTAGAGATGCTTGAGTATCAAAATTAAATGGGACTTGTAATGGCAGCATGGAGGCTAAGGATATTTGGGAGTATTAAACTCTGAGAGCTAGAGAGTTTGATCTGAGGGTGTTGAAGGGTTTGAGATTTTCCTCTACGCCCTTTGCATTGTTCACAACATTTTATCAGCCACATGTCTCCTAGGATGGGTTCCTAAGAGTAGTAAATAAAGGGGATTTGTTTTATCTAGCTTGCATAGATCGGGATATCAGAGTAAATGTGGCTTCCTATTTAGCTCATACTTTCTATCTTAAGTCAAGAAAGCCAACTTTTGGGGCTTTATTTGGTGGTAAATACTTCACGACTTTAGCTCGTGCATCAGGGGTTAGGAGAGGATTACTTCCTATGACGTGTGATGGCCCACGAACAACAATTCGATATTCGACTATGGTTAGGTGGGATCTGGAGAATAAATTTTTATAGCAAGTTACACTTCAAGTTTCGATGCTCATCCTACTTGTTAAAGATCCCTCTACTTCAACACTACTACAGAGTAACATCCCATCATCATTTAAAGCTAATCCTTTGGTCATGCAACTCAGCCACCATTTTATGATGCACCACCTATCATTGACTAGGGACCACCTACCAGAGAGCCTAGTGATGAGGATAGGAAGGCTACACCATTTGAGCAACAGATATATAGATTAGAGAGGGCACTATCTGGAATCATAATGAAGCAACACACACTTTATAACTTCTAGTATCACATCATGACCCTGATTGAGCGTTAGACAGAGATACTACAGTGGGAGAGGGCTAGTGGTCAGTGGACATATGATGTATTAGTGGGTTATATGGGTTGATAGGGCTATAAGTATTCACTGACTCCTCAGTATCATCCTATTCCAATGGTAGTCAATTCTGATGATGAGGTTGAGCAGCCTATTCTAGTTGAGGTTGAGGACCCAATATTTGATGGTGACTTTGGGAGAGACATGGTCCGAGAGATGATGCACTCGTACATAGTGGTGATGGCAGAGATTATCTGATGGAGGCCTAGCCTTCATCGGCTTTATCTTATATTCACTTGGTTTTTATTTTGTTTTTCCTTTTGCTTAGCTTGTTTTTATTTTTATTCGATGACTGTACTTATGATATTGGTACTTGTTTTCTTTTATTTTTATTTGGATGACTATATTACAATTTATTTTTCTTTTGTTTTGTCTTTCTAAGAAGCACTTCTGCAATGTAGTAGTAATCAACTTTCAAGGTAGTTTTTCTTTTCTCTCTCCATTGTTCTTTCTTTCTTTCTTTATACGTGCATTGGAGGTAATGTCTGTCTTAAGTATGGGGAGTGAATGTATGCTTGAATGTTTTATTATTTATGCGTTAAATGATTTTGTATATGTAATTAACCAAAACAAGTTAAGATAATATATGAAATGGAGGATAAACTCAATTTAGTCAAATTGCGCCAAAATTTTTCATTAATAATTGTTTATATAGGTCATTGTTTAAACTTTCTCGGTTATAAGTTAAATTTTGGACTTAGTAATCTCGAGTAAGAAATTTGTTTGGCATGTTTACATAGTTAAATAATGAAATTTAAGTTAAACTATTGAGCTTTTTTATTTTTGGTGATTCATGATTCAAGCTTAGTAAGACATCTTAAGTATCTTAGTCTCTCGACCTTGCCTTTTTGAGGTAGCATGTGTGATGTGTAAAATGTGAAAAAGTGTTTAATGTGCAAGGCGCTTTGAATATAATTCCTTATTTCGCTAGTTTCTATTTTGTGCAAAGCAGAATAAAACTATGGAATCATGAATAGTAGTAGTAGCCGGTTGACATTATGACTAGCTAAGTACCTAGGGGTCAACACCACAAAGTCTTTACCTTCATATCAAAAGGCTAAGTGACGTTGTTAGATAAGTTGGACTCCATGAAAGTTAAATGAAAAGAAAAAAAGTAAAGTAAAAGTGCAAAAAAAAAGTGAAAATTGCATTGAATGTATGTTTCTTTCAAAGGGGTTAAGTTGGATTCCTAAGAAAGAAATTTATAAACTTACTTTTGTTTGAGTCATATTTCGATGAGGTAGGGGGCTCAAATGTTTAACTTTAATTTTTGTATTTAACGGGTGCAATGATGTCCTCGAGATTTCTGAAATAGCTTGTTGGTGTCTGGAAATTAACTTGTTAACCGAGAAACTAAAACACTGCTCTATGTGGATGATTGTTGAAACCTATTTTTATTTGACTATTAATTTGCTTATACATTGTTAAGGTTTGTTTTGCTTAAGAATAAGAAAAAACTTAAGTGTGGGAAATTTTGAAATATGCCTATTTCACTAATATTTTTCTCTTAATTTTTATTAGTTTTTACTTTAAATTGAGCTTGATCTATTTGTTTAAACATGTTTTGAGGTTATTTTTGGGGATTCTTGATATTTTTCGTTGTCATGGTTATTTTAGTTTAGAAATGACACTTTGGGATGTATTTTGAACAAGTAAGGAATCAAGAATTGAAATACAAGTGTTAGGCTCATCAATCAATGAGAAAAGGATTAGAAAGCAGTCCTGATTGTTTCCATGGGGTGAACCACGACCATCGGTCCATCCATGGAAAGCCTCTACCCCTTTCTTGTTGGGATTTGTTCATGTTAAATGTGAGAATTACTATCCAGGGTGTTTCCACGGGGTTGACCACGCCGGTGTGTCCATTTGTGCAAACCTTCTACCAAATTTTTTCAAGTATTTTTTGAGGGATTTTTAATTCTCAGGAGCCATGAGGTGAGCCACACCCATGGGGTACCCCATGGTGGTGTAAATTTGCAGACTTTTAAAGATTAAAATCGACTTTTGAAGCCACTATTCAAATCTAGACTTCTTGAGATTAGTTTAGAGAGCAAGAGCATAAGTTTTTCAAGGTAAAGACTCAAGATTTCATGCAAGGAGGCTAAGATTCAAGTCCACATCATGATTTCTATAGATTTCTCCCCCTTCTTGTTTTCTTTACCATTATTTATTGTTATGAACTAAATTCTTTATTTATCTAGACTGAGATGAAACCAAGGTTTATTGTATGAATTAAATGATTGGATTTTCAATATAATCAAGCTTTTGGTTGGATTTTATATGTGATTTATAATGTTTTATGTTAATTTGTAATTGTATTCTTATTAATTAGGAATAGTTTTCATATTATTGACTTAAGAAAGCTTAGTATGAATTGATCACTCACATGTATTGGGGATCGATTAGGATATTAGATATAGATCTACAAGATCCTTTGGCATGATTAATTCCTTGTTCTTTATGCAACTTCTAGATTGATTCTAATTAAAAAGAGATTCCTTTTAGGGCATTTAAAAATTAAGTATTGCATTGTTTGAGAGAGATTAGCTTCTAATTTTGTGAAATTGCCAATTTAGTCTTATGTTGGGATTGTCACTATAAAAAAAATTAATTTTTACTGACCCAATATTCGGGTTAGTAAAAATTAATACTGACCCTGAAAATTCCGTTACTGACCCGAATATTATGTCAATATTTCTTCCGTCACAAAAAAAATATTACTAACCAAATAAATTGGGTCAGTAATTACTGACCCAATTTTTTTATCAGTAAAAAAAAGTTTTTTGTCAGTAATTTTTTTAATTAATTACTGACCCGTTAATATACCAAAAAATTGGGTCAGTAATTACTGATCCAATTTTTTTGGTCAGTAATTTAAAAAATTGGGTCGGTAATATTTTCATTAATAACCGACCCATTAGCGACAAAAAAATGCGTCAGTAATTTACCAACCCATTTCTAACCAAAATATGAGTCAAATAAATTAGATTTAACACACAAAATAAAGCACAACATTACTAAAAAAATTAACATTATTATAAATTTTTACATAGCTTCATAATACTAGATTTAACACAAAAAAAAATCATTGTTCGATATACATGGTCAAATTCTGCATTACAACAATTAACTGCCTCCAAATGTGCTGCAAAATGACAATTAATAAAGCACATTGTTCATTATATACTCTGAACCTCAAACAAACAACACCCTGCACAAACAACATTTCTAAATAAACCTATCAAACCAATTGGGAATAGAAATATATATCCAGTATGTAGAAGTAATACCTCAAGAAGTTCTTTGACAGTATAAAGTGTAACAAATTACATAAACCTATAAGCAACAAAGGAAATCTTAAGTTAAAATGGCAAAGAAAAATCACTAGTAACTCAGACATAGACAAACAAAATCCAAAAAGAGTGAC
>CAOJBK010079081.1:0-11539 GCA_948294925.1 Codiaeum variegatum
TATTTTTTAAATTAAATGATTTAATATATGAAGAGAACTAAAAGATATTTAAAAAAATTTTATTAAAAAAAATATAAAATTACATCTACACAATTAAAGTAATCTATTACAAGTGCTAGTTAAATTCAAAAATACAAATTATCACCTTTAATAATTTAATCATTTGAATTAGAATAATTTTTTCACAAATGTTCAATTAATGCATTGCGAAGTGCAATATGAGAATCTTTGTCCTTAATTTGTCTATGACGAGCAAGAAATTATTTAATTAAAAATATTTTATTATTTAAGTAAAAAAATAATATTATTTTTAAAGACAATAATAATAATATTTAAGTAAAAATAATAAAAATTAAATTAAATTTATATGCATTTGTAATAATATGATAAATATAATATAAATTTGGATTAAATTCAACAAAATTATTTGGACTACATTGTAACAAATGATAAAATTTGGTTGTTATTGAAATTTTAAAAGAAAAAAAAATACAAATGAAGAATGCTTTTTTTTAGCTGCATATATGAAGCACAAAATGAAGAATCTGCATTTTGGAGCACAAAATGAAGGTGGATTGGAGCAAAATGAAGAAAAAATTCTTCATTATAAAGGTAGGTTGGAGATGCTCATTTTAATTTTATAGATATTAAGAAATTTTCTGTAAATGGTTAAACTGAAAATTTTTATGGATTTTTTTTATTTTTTTAATTTTCATGAAATTAAGAATTGATTATCAGTTTATTTTAATTTTTTTGGAAACTAAGAAGTTTTCTGAAAACGGTTTAAATGGTGATTTTTTTCTGGATTTTTTTAAAAAATTTTCTGGACTGGAATTTCTTGGAATTGATTTTGGGATTTGGAATATATTATTTTTGGGTATTTTGAGTTATGATTTGTGTTTTCTAGGTTGTTGAAGGTTAAAAAAAAGGATTAGTTGCTTGGTGATGAACAACGAAGATGGTGATTTGGATTTTTTAATTTTCAAAGGCGGATGGTGTTGAAGAGAAGAAGTTTGCTATTTTTTTTTTAAATTTTGAATTCTGTAAATATAGTTTATTATTTTATTTGTTCACCAACTCTTGTAGTCCCCACTGTTGAAGTTGCTAGCTGTCAAAGAATTCTTTGTTTTTTGACTTGGTATAGTTTGTTATTTACTTGTTTGAATAATCCCTTATTCTTAGGAATAAGTTGTTTGTTTGGTTCCTAGTTATCTACCACGTTAATAGGCTTGTGAAACGTGGATCTGTTTTTCTGTTATTTTTGTAAGGCTATTTAGCCACTTCAGTAATTTGGTTCAATGGGAGATACATTTTTCTCATTCAATAAACACTACACTATCAACTAGCAAGACGCTCCAGCAATTGGCACATCAGCATGCCTCATTCCAAATGCTTAATTAGAGCTCACAAATTAAAAACTTCACTCCTGCGCATGCCTATATGATTTGAGAAGATCTCTTGCTTGTGATTCTTAGGATTTGCTATTTCAATCTTTAAGAAGAAATCTCATGAATTTAAACTACCATGAGTGACGACATAGCGAAGACAGTTTCCAAAGCAAATCTATATAGGGTGAAAACTACCTAAATAAGCTATAAGGAAAACCTAAGAAAATTGAAGGGAAGGAAATAGGCTGCCGCTAGTAGCAGGAGAAAAGACTCTTTCTGTGACTAGTGGCTGCAGAAAACAACAGATCTGGTGAGTATTTTGATAGCATGGGAATAAGCACAGATTCTGCTAAGTATGACAGAGAAAAATATGTGTGCATACAATATAATTGCAAAAATAATGAGATAAAGATAGATCGAATCCCATCCCTAAAGCCTTGTTCCAATTCTACTCAAACTACACAGAATATATACCAAAATGAGTTGTGTGAGGGAATTGCTAACCATAAAAACTAGTTAGCATGAAACATAAATCTCATCCTTCTTGGTCCTCTGGATCAGAATCTTCTGCATCATGCAATTCCACTTCATCATTAGCCTGTTCCTCTTGTATGTCCACCTCCATCTGCATCGGCCCCTCTAACACCTTCACCCCCACAACGGCCTTCGAAGATGCACTTTCTACAGTACAGAGAAAAGCAAGAACTTATTCAGAAAAAAAGGTTTGTATTACTTAATTGTACTTCAAGTAAAGCATTAAGGGTGTTTTATTACCTTTACCCATAAAAAAAATGTACTAGTTAGTAATTTTTTAAATTATGTTAAATTAAATATTTTTAAAAAAATTAGTATATTAAATTTTAAACACGGGTGTAAAAAAAAAAAGAAAAAAAAAACCCTTTTTTTAAGAAGAAAAAACTATCGGTATCAAATTTTCACATCATTTTGCATACGTGGCACATAACTACTGGCCGTTCAGAAGAAATCGTCGAGCTCGTATATAACAATAATTTTCGAAAAAACAATTGGAGAGAGAAAAAAAAGGCCTAAATCCCCTCTATACTGTTGCGAGAAAGCGCTCAATTTGATCTGTGAATGATGGCAGAACAACCCAATACGTCGCCGTCGTCAAGCTCTCATCAATCTTATACTACTCAATGTTCGCCTGCTGACACGCTCAACAAGAATCCCCAGGTATTTCAACACTCCCCAATTCCAATTTCAGTTTTTCTTCTTTTGTTGATTTCTGTTGATTTTATCCTTTTTATTGTAAGTTTTGTTGGTGGATTTTCAATTTTAGGGTTTCTTGAATTGTAATTTTTAAATGGGTATTTGTGAAATGGTTTTGATTTGGCCTTTAAGAAAGAAGTACTGTGGTTAATGAAAGTGTTGATGGGTTTTGTTTCTTGTTCTGTGTTAGAAATTGATTTTTTTTTGTGAGTGTTGTTAATTTCAGGTGCCAGTACTCTCTGGTTTCCAAGCATATCCATGTGGTGATTTTCAAATGTATCCCATTGTGTACCCTGCATTAGTTCCTGGATTAACTTCTATGCAAAATCAAGAACAGACGAATCGCGGGGCAGGCATTTATGCAGTGCCTGTTGCACCATTTATGGGGCCAATTGCCGGACTTCCATCAAATACTCTTATTCCTCTCACTTACAATATACCCACGTAAGTTTTTTTTGGTTCATGAAAATGTTAGGGATGATGTAGTTATGTGACTTCTGCTGTGCTTAATAGGCTTTTGTGATTGTAGTTAATCTGCTTTTGTCAAACTATTTTTACTTCATTTAAAGATTACCAAACATGGTTCCAAATTCAATTTTGAAATATAGCTTTGAGAGTTATTGAATAACTATATGTCCAATTCGATGGTGGCATATACCTTCCTATCAGGCTACCACTGCAACTTCTTCCCTTTCTTTTACCTTTAAATAACTATATTTAGGATGTGCTTGGAATCAAGGGAAAATTTTGGGGAGTATTTTTAAGTAGGAATCATTAATGGAGTCCAAGATAATGGATTACCCTCATGTGGGAGAAATATTTTTACCTACAAGATTCCCCCTCGATTCAAACACACAATGTAACTCATAATAATTACACCCTTATTTATTCTCCTCTTTGACCCTCAATCCTTAGTAGAGAAAGAATTACCAGGACTTATATAACCGTGATATATGCTGCATTATGATATGACTGGTTATTGGTTAGATATTGAAGCTCTTGCGTAATTCAGTATGGATAATGTTAATGATGAATAATGAATAACAAATATAAAAGACAATATATATATATTATCTAATGAACAATAAATTCATTAACGGGTTGCCTACCCTATTTCCTTCACAGTACATCGAGTCCTGATGCTGGGGCAGTTGGTGATCATGGGCAAGGGGGACAACAGCCTCAACAGCAGCAACAGCCTGCGCCTCAAAGACAAGTTGTTGTGAGAAGATTCCAAATTGCATTTCAGCTCGATTTGTTACTTATACTTAAGCTGGCTGCTGTTATCTTTTTGTTCAACCAAGATGGGTCAAGGCAAAGACTTGTTGTCCTCGTGTTCTTTGCTTCAGTTATCTACCTGTAAGTATCTTACTATTAATATTGATTTAAGCATTTCTTTATACGCAACTTTTATGGATTGTTTGGTTGCTGATTGAATGATTGGTATAGATCTTAGCAAAGAAACATAAACAAAATCCCTTTGTATGTACCATTTTACCCTAATTAGCTACACTATATGTGTGTCACAAGCGAAAACACCAGCCTATTAAAGCTGATAATAAATATAAGAATTTTTTTCATAGTCAGTTGAACCAGTGAAATGTTACATCTTGCATTTTGTTTTCTGCAAAGCTTCTAACATGTAATTGATTGGATTACTAATAGCGTGTCTTTCGAAAATGAAGTTGCTTAGGACTTTATGCTTATGTGAATAATTTTCTATTTCTTATTTTCTATTTTTAGGGGAACTGTTGTTTTCACTTTTTGTAGAAAATTTGGAAAACATGTTTACTTCTCAAAAATAAAAATCAGTTCTCATGCTGAAAATCTGATTCAGACAACACTGGCATCAAGAAAAAGAAAATTTGTTTCTCATAAGCCCAGTGATGTGGATGAAAATATTTGCTTGTGTATTTTATGTCCCTTTAACAGCCACGTATACCATGTGAGATCAACTGTTGTAGCACTCCAAAGTTTTACTCCTGTCCTTGTTTTATATCAATTGAAGCTAACTTCGTAGATTTGGTTTGTTGCAGATATCAAACTGGAGCTCTTACACCATTAGTACAGTGGCTCTCACACAGAATGCAAAGAGCAGCTCAACCTCCTCGTCCTCCTAGGCCTGCTGCGAGAGCTGAAAATGCTCCTGCTGCTGCAAGACAGAATGACAATGTTGCTATGCCAGGTTCTTTCTATTTCCTGAATGGTATTGAGCATGTTTTGGTGTCTACTTTTATTTTATTGCGTTGGATGCATATCATGTAGATGTTATAAAGTTTATACCTGTTGTCACCTACCATGATCCTTCTTTTTTATTCAGGTTTAGCTCAATATACTGAAGAGTGATTTACACACACACATAGGGGGAAAAAAATTGAAATATAGGCTTAATTAAAACAGAGTTTGGTATAATCAGTTCACCCTGATAATTGATAAATAGTTGAACTATTAACTAATTTTAAAAAGAAATAATCATCTGTAACCCTCAATATAGTTTTGATTATTTTCAAATGTACAGAGTTCACCAAAGAAAAAGCAATTTTAGTTGATGCAGCACTATGAAGCATGGACACTTCTAAAAGGTTGACTTATGTGTGTCGGACACTTCGGGGACACATCAAATATGTGTCCCCTCTTTTTCTTTTTTTTTTTTAAAATATGGGAACATGGGAATTTTGAAGGAACTAGATTTTTTTTCCTAAAAAAGTCTTAAAAAGTGTCTTAAAATAATAAAAATAAAACTCTAGAATTTATCTACCTCAATATTTCTTTCTTCAAAATAGAACTCTCTCCATTGATCTCTCTATTTCTTTCTCTCGATCTCTCTCTTTCTTCAATTAATTGTAGTTGTTTTATCTACATGATTTAATGAACCATGAATTCTATTTATAATTTATGTCTTTTAAAATTGTCATTATATATATATATATATATATATATATATATATATATATATATATATATATTTTCCTGTTTCCTGCACCCGCACCGTATCTGTTTCTGTGCCTCATAGATTCAGCATTACTGCAAAAAGAGTTCTCATTTTTTGAGGGGAACATATCCATACTGCATATCCATTTTTGTATTGAACAAGGAAGTTGTGAGCTACGGTCCATGTAAAAGCAGTATGATACAGAGCCGTCTAATCTGTATGAAATGCGATAAGCCTGAATCACTGTTATCTTTGGTAGTGTCATTGGTAAAATATGGGCACAATCGCCATGTTTCACTGTCCTGGTCCCAGTATAGAAACTGGTTTGTTCATTCCACTTGTTTCAGTGGAATCCATGTTAGAATAGGTTCTAGCCATCCTTTTGATGTGCTACAACATTGAAGTTGCTACTTAACTGTTTATAGCTTTCGGCAGCTGAAAGTCATATTAATCATATCTCAAGTACCAAACTACAGATGCAAGTACAAAATAGTTTCAGTGGCCATTCTTCCTCCCCAGTACACGGCCAAGTGAAGTGAAATGAAATATAATGATGTGATATACATTTGATTGTTCTTGCAGTAAATTATGCATATTGAATCTTTATAATAATGTAAGCCATGTGACGTTTTAGTGATTGCTTATGATTTGGTTTGCTGTAGAGGGACTAGCTGGGGCGGATAATGAAAATCGTCCAGCTGAGGATGGTGGTAATCAGGCCAATGAGAATGAAAATGTAGCGGAAGCTGGTGGTAACAACTGGTGGGGAATTGTGAAAGAAATTCAAATGATTGTGTTTGGCTTCATCACTTCTCTTCTCCCTGGATTTCACAACATAGATTAGATCATCCGCTTATGCTGGCGAACTAACTTTTAAATCAGCATATAGAAGCTGGAAAATGTTATTTTATTTCCTATTGCTTTCTTTTGAAATAATGTAAAAAGTTGCACTCCGTTTATTCATAGGTATAATTTCGATTTACATGTTTTGTATCTATGCAATTGTGGCTTCCATGTTAAATTCTTAGTGTATTTTGTTTAGAGCATGTTTAGTTGGTTTTGAAAAGAAATGAGAATGAAGATAGATTTGTTTATTAATGAAATTACAAGATACATTATTCCCTAAATCGAAAATGGTTGTGTTGTATCTACGAGGAAAATACAGGGTAAACAGGTTGCATATTCGGGTAAAAAAGTCCAAAGTTTTGTTCTACTCCAGCGGGTTTCAGATTCTCATTGAACAAAGCAAATATGAACCCTTCTATAGGAGCACCTGGCCTTTTTGGTGTCCCAACATTCGATAGAACATGTTTCTCGAAATTCTGGTTATAGATGGCAGCAAGCTGTGGAGTTGTGAAATTTCCATTCCCAGCAGAAGGCCAACCACTTTCAGACGCTACCAAATCCACATCATTCACACTCAATTTCTCCATTGCTGAAATAAAAGAATCTACCATGGCATCAAACAAGTTAAAATAGCTCAAGCTACCATCTTGAACCACTGCACTAGTGGCAGTAAACAATGCATAATCCAGGCGTACATTTACAGGATCTGCTGCATACGCAAAGTAAGGATACACATTAATAAGAAGTGGTGATCCATTTGCTGATAAAAACGTTAGGATGTCGCGTAAAACACTGCTTGCTTTAGCTGTGAATTCACCGGCTGATGGAGGGTAAGAAACTCCCAGCGTGGCACCTGACAGAACTGTCGATACTTTAATACCAGCTAGATTATTTGCGTCTAGTATATGTTGAAGAAACTGCATTACTGCCAAAATACTTGCAGAATATTCACCGGGTATCACTTCATTACCAACTGCAATTGTAGAGAAAGTAATATCATCAAGGTAAGGCTGTATATTATTCGCAAACCATGCATTTGTAGCATCTTGACTCGCAGCCAAGACTGGTATATCCTCATTTCTTATGCCTACTGTAACGTCTATTTGGCTTCCCCTTAGCGCATTAAGCGCTTGAGGATTAGGATCAAACAGCCTCATTTTGCCAATTTGATGTTTTTTGTAAAGGCTGACCACATCAGCTGCAGAAGGTAGATTATTGCCTAACATGCCATAGCAAACACCAATGTCAATAGAAGCACTAGCAGTGCTGATTTGGTTGTGCAGGGTTACAATAATCGAGACGATCAGCAGCTGCCAACAAAATGTCATTTCTTGGAATCCAAATTTGCTTCTCTGTGAAAATTCAGTATCAATTTAATCATACACAGAAACACTTCACACACTTTTTTTTTTCAGTTTTCTTTTTTTTTGTGAATATGTATTCAAGACTTTCAATTTGATCTACTTATAATCCTAAGCAAGCTACTTGATAATGAATTAGCTTCGATTATAGGTCAATTAAAATTCTTCCAAATAAAAATTTCTGTAATTTCTATCTAGAAAGAAACACAAAAAATTATTTCTTTTTTTTTTTGAAACTACAATAAATTATTTCTTAAAAAGCACCAAAACAGATTATAAGTTGGCAAGAGTATCCACTACAAATGAGAAACATATTCAATGCTCCAATTCTAAATAGAAAGTGACAAACTGAAATAGAGAAACCAAAACTAGAGATGTATAGTGAGAATTTTCTATTTGAAAAGAATAATTATTTTTGTATGATACAATTACCAATTCATCATTATTCATTCAATTTTGTTCCAGTACAATTTTCAAGTATTTCTAAGAAATGGGGTTATAAAAATAAAAAGAATTTCATAAGTATTACTGTATGTTTGTACAGAAAAATATATGAGAGATTCTTATGTTTTAAGACGTGTAACTTTCTGCCACGTTTTAAAATACTTATTTATACTCTCAAACCTATGTAGGATGTTTTAAAATTGTTTCTCATTCATTAGTTCTAATTTTCAAAATCGTTATTTACCAGAAAAAAAAATATAGGACAAAGTATAAAAAAAATGTCATTGTGGTTTAACGCAATTGCAATTTAGGATTTGTGAAATTTTTCGTGACAATTTAGGGTTTGTGGTTCAATTTATTGGTAAAATATGATTTTTGCCCATTTTATCTAACATGACATTGACATGACGTCAAATTTTACCTGACACGTGTACATCACGTCAGCGCCACGTCAGATGAAAAATATACGAAAATCTTATTTTGCTAACAAATTAAACAAAAAACCATAAATTGTCACGAAAAAATTTCACAAACCTCAAATTGCAAATACGTTAAGTCAAAAGATATATTTTTATACTTTCTCCAAAAATATATAACAACAAAAATTCGTATACTTTGTTATAGTGGCATGTAATGCAATATAATTAAACATATTTTTAATATAGATTTATATTAAACAACAGGTAAATTAATAATTCTGGTGTGTGAACTTGGCAAATTTTATCAATTTGGTGTGTGAATTTTTGAAAATTTTAATTTGATATGTGAACATATTAAATATTTTCAATTTAGTGAAATTGCCGGTAAACCATTTTTAGAATTTGAAGTGGAATATATTTTAATATTACGTGGAGATTAGAATAAGGTAATTTTTTTCTGCCAAATAGAATAACATAAATTAGGTTATTTCAATTTTTTTTAACCTAAAATGCAAAATACCCAATTCTTTTCATTCCAATTGTTTTCTAGGGTTCATCTATAATCAAAATCTAAAATAATCCATTGCAAAAATCGGTGAAATTTGCTTCAATCGCTTTCGATTCTTCAATGTATTATGGCGAATTCAGAACCCAATACGTATGTTATTATATTCGAAATGCAAAATGCAAAAACTGAATATGTTACTTGTATTTCATTTTGAATGCCTAATTTTTATTTAGAAATTTAAGAGGTTTAACAATGGAGTGCGATTTGATTATAAATTTTGTTGTTATCATTCAAAGAATCACCTATATTATGTCGTATTATTGATTTGCAGATATATGCTATGTATCTACTGTAGGGGTATGTTTATCGGTGACTTAGGAGGTTCATATAAGACGTATGCTAGGGGCAGAGAGATTAAGTATGAAACTGACCTCAAGTATCTATGTTATGATTTTGTGTTATGGTTGGTGAATATAATGTTGGGTAAGAAAAAGCTTAAGGTAATACATTTTAGAGTACCAGGTAAGAAAAATCTAGCCAATAACCTCATATTATTGTATGATTTATATTTGAAGATATGTTGGGTTGTTTAAAAACACACAGTGTTGTTGAACTGTACACTGAGCACAAAAAGACAAGGGAGACTATTAAGGGTATTTTAGAGAATTCAAAGATTTTTTAGGACATTTATGACATAACAGAGGAAGGTGGTGATGGTATTAGGGCTACTGGGGAAAGCAGTAATGAGGGTGGTTCAAGTGGTGTTGACTGTAATGTTGCATCTGCTAGCAGTATATATCCTAGAGCTTATACACATCATGTGAATGTAAATGAAAAACCTAACTGGCTTTAGTATATATGTTCTTTAAATAAAATATTATTTGTATCAAATGTATATATGTCATTTAAGTATTCTGTAAGGGAATCTTTCTCAAAGAGTTTGAGAATATGAGTGACAGATTGCCCTTTGTCAGATACTTTAAAGGTTGTTCATGGTCATAAGATTATTGATAGGGACATCATTAATCAGAAAGACCATCACCTCTAATGTCATCCATGATAAGTATGAGATACTTATTGATATGGAGGTAGCGAGTCTCATGTTACAGATATGTGATGTCGTGACAACTTGTGAACATACTCATTGGATGAGTAAGTTGAGCAGTAACGTTACATGATGGATACATGGGTAGTTACCAACTAGTCAATATCGTATCATCTAGATCATGATTGTGCATATAATCCTTAGACTTGAGGTTACATATTATTTGACATATTGGTGGCTATGGTTTGTTACTGCTTACATATCGATGCTATTCATGTATTGGTATATGGCATGTGGTGGCCATAATCAGTGATGTGTTAGGATAAGTGTTTAACCAAGAAAGGATTCATTAACTTGGATAACAAAGGAAGGAATCGTATGACTTCTGGTTGTTCTTGATATGCAAATCCCTGGCAAGGATGGATAAGGTTCACTAGAAAGAGTTTCTAGTAGTAACAGGGTTTATCGAGAACTCACACCGGATAAAAGTCATATGATCTGGCATATAAGGTTTGACTATGCCATTACCCTAACTAAGATCGAGAATCCTTAATGAAGGGATTCAAATGCATAGTAATTATGATTGAGAGGTCCATGCAATGTTAAGAATATGATCATCAACATTCATTTCTAATTAGGCAGTCGTGATATGTTATGCTAGGCGTCATTCATGACTTATGAGACTAAGTGTGCAATGAGGATTACACACTTGGTGGGAATAAAAGAGTTTTCTTTATCACATTGCTAATAAGAACATGAACCTACTAAGTCACACACCATATAACAATTCCCATAGCTTGAATCATATTAATGATTAATTAAAGAGTTTAATTAATTATTAATGATGATTGAATTATACTTGAAAGTAATTTACAAAGACCCTAGCATGTCTAGAAGTTTAACTCATAAAGGGATTAATTCTATTATGTCATAGTTTGTATGATACATTGATAATTGGCAAATTACACATTATTTTTCCCAATATTCACTACAAATTTTTTTTTTACTGACGCCAATTACTGACGCCAAAATTAACGTTACTGACCCCCTACTGACACAAAAAATAAAAAATAAAAAAATAATAATTTACTGACGCCAATTACTGAGGCAATTTTTGGCGTTAGTAATTACTGACGCCAAAAATAACTTTACTGACCCCCTACTGACGCACAGAAATTAATTAATTAATTTACTGACGTAAATTACTAACGTAATTTTTGGCGTAAGTAATTACTGACGCGAAAATTAACTTTACTGACCCCTACTGACGCCACAAAAAAAATTAATTAATTTACTAACGCCATTTTTAGCGTCGTTAAAGAGTCAGAAATTGAAAAAAAAATTTACTGACGCAATTTGGCGTCAG